>JAHKKF010516749.1:0-11701 GCA_019740295.1 Labeo calbasu | reverse complement strand
AGATCTACTACGGGTTTTTATATTTGCTGTTTGTGCAGCAGCAGTACGTCTTAAAAGCTCACAGCAGCGTATCACCATATGTACTGACAGAAGCAAGTTCCTGTACTTGCTTTGCAGCAGCAATAATCTGCAATAACTAACAGCAGCAGCAATTCAGCAGCGCACCAGATCTATTCCACCAAGACCAAAATCATTAACAGTCATATCCATTTTACTATGCTAAAATCTTCAGAGAGATGTCATGATAGAAAATGTTTCTCAGATCTCAAAAGTCTCTTCTCTCACTTTTTATCCAAAGTTCTACAGGTGTTTCTGCATCTTGTTCTGCTGTCAGAGGAGGTCACAGGAGAACGGTCAGTCCTCCATGCCCTCCAAGACCACAGCCATCCAGCTCAACCGTAGAGTCCACAGTAACACTGTGGCCTGCACCGCTCAGATCTCCACCGGCATCCACAACCACGACAGCAGCACTCCTGCCACAGAAAGGACCAACCCTCCAGAGGTCATCACCTAACCTAAACCGCCTCAGCTCAGCTGCCCTGCAGCTAAGACGTCAACATGACGCAGACAATGTGGGTGACTGTCAACTCTGCCTTGTCCTGCCTTGTTTCCTGTGTTTTTTTTCTTTTGCAGTTGCAACAATAAATTGTTAATAGATTAGAAGAAAACAAACAAAAAAAAATGTGGAGAGTCAACACATTTCATTGCTGATTAGTGAGGTCTTTTCACCGTGCATGAAGAACCTTGAGTAATCTTACTTTGCCGCATATTAAAAAAAAAAAAACGCATTGTGTTTCCATGTTTTATGGGGACATACCATAGGCGTAATGGTTTTTATACTGTACAAACCGTATTTTCTATTGCCCTACACCTACCGTATACCTAAACCTAGCCCTCACAGGAGAATGTGCACACTCTTACTTTCTCAAAAAAAAAATTATTCTGCATGGTTTGTAAGCCGGTTTCCTCATGGGGTTTGGTGCCCATAATGTGACAAATACCAGGTACACACACACACACACACACACACACACACACACAAAAAAAAAAAACCACCCCAAACTTTTGAACAGTAGTGTAAATGTAGTAAAAATGGCAATGTTAAATTCAAGTTTTCTTCAATATAAATTATACTTTGGATATTAAACTACTCTGCTGCTTTTCAAATGTAATATGCACAATATATTATAACCTTTGTGTAATATTTGAATATTTTTGCCAAAAATATGAAGCATGCATTTTTTCAACTTAATTTGCACAGTGGGAAAGACGTTAATTATTAGATTAATTGGACCAATTATTCAAGTATTTGCAGCCGTATTTTCATTTATTTTATATACATAAAACTTTTGTCTTTTATTGTCTTCGAAATGATTTTGCATTGAGTATTATTTATTTTTATATGTCTGTTACACAAACTCCTTAAGAAAAGGTAGTTGAATTATACACAGTAATTATATCAAAGTTTAACAGTAAATTATTATTTTTTTGGCTAGAACAACTCTTAACCATTTGGTTACCAAAACCAAAGAAAGAGCATTCTTATTCGTTTTATCATGCCTCAGATTACTCCATTCCTCCTAATTAGGTTTCATATAGTAAGTTATATTGCTATCTGAGCCCATACTCACTGATGTATGGAAAAGTATTTTACCATAAAGTAGAGGCACACTGATCCAGATCACTCCACGTGACATCGAAAGTGTTCCAGGAACTACGCAATAAGTAAAGAACTGGATTTCCACAGGGGGAACCTTCATCCCAAAAGACCAAACACCTTATGCATAATACATAGAGAAGAACATTTCACTTGGGATCCTGAATTGTGAATTCTCAGAGGGATTTCCACAAAAAAAAAAAAAAAAAAAAAAATATTTGAAATGTGCTGAATGTATGCCTGGGGTTAAATAGTGTCTCTAAGGACTGAATGACATTGCTCAAACTCATCGCTCCCGTCGCCATAGTACCGTAAGGACCATGTATAAAGTGCCAAACACACCAAGAGGAACAATGTGAGCATTTCAGCATTTAAGTGTGTTTATTTGCAAAAGTTAAAAGAAAATGACCCAGAAATGATCTGTAATTGTCATGACATTACAAACTGGATGTCTGCCTGTTGATTTGTTGTGCCATTTGTTGTTAAAGTATAAATGCAGATCAATCTACGAAAAGAGCACCACAGAGTGATCTCAGAAGTCAATGAGTTACGAGAACCATGTAATGTAAAACTGTCTGTGATTTTGTGTTTTGTTTGTTAAAGGGGGAGGCATAAACAGCTTTTAAATGATTGTGAATTGTGTCTTTTCATAACACAAGATCAGTGTCATGTTTTGAATAAACCTTTGTATAAACCAGCTAGTTTCCTGCTGTACAAAACGTCTAAGCATACCATTACATACTATATTTGCCACAATCAAAATATTCACACAAGTACGGTATCAACATTTAAACAGATTCGAACCATATTAGTGCTTGTTGACAAAGCAGTGATATGATTTCTAAATGCGTGAGTTTTAGTTTTCTAATTAACTTATTCATTCAGACTGATGTGCAGTTGTGGAACGTACGAAAGCGAGAGCCTGATTTAACACATGAACACTATAATGGTTGGATTCAATTTTTCTCCCATGTATGGAATAGCACATTAATGGGGTCATAAACATTTTATTAATTTGTACTGTTCTCTGAGGTCCACTTACAATGTTAAGATTTTTACGTCAAAAAACAATTTAGAAGTAACAGGCTATTTTCTGTCCTGTTTCGATCCCCCTCATCAGGACACTCTGTTTGAATAGATGTGACGGATTGTAGACTCTAAAGTAAATGCCCACTGCTATGATTGGCTAACACTTGCATATGTTTAACAGCCTACATCCTTCATAGATGGACGCTGTTGTGTTTTAGGTTAAAAACACAAATACAAACACAAATAAGTACATATCAAACGATCTATAATAACAGACAAAGCAATAGTGACACTTGTGTGGTGCGACATTACTGTCAGATCCAGTCTTTTAGTCTTTTAGCTTCAATCTTTCTAAAAATCCTTTGTTCACTTAATTTTACCGTGGATTAGTTTATAAATAAGACAGTTCGACAAAGTACCAAGTTCTTACTGACGTGATCTGGAACTTCATTAAAAATAATGTCATCCACTCTTTCCTAATGTTGGGATCAGAAGGAAGGCAATGCAAAGTTTGTGTTTTTCCACAACTTGGCACTGCACAGCATCTTGTATTCGGAGCCATTTTTTAATTGTTTGGTTTCTGCATTTGCCTCTTGTTATTCACTAAAAATCTGTGGGCGGGGCTAAACGGGCAGTAATGTAGAAGCAGGCATTGATATTCTACTGCATAGGCAGGGCTTTACACTTTGCGTATTATGAGCACTTAAAGATACTTTAAAAATAAACTAAAACTGCCAGTAGGTGGCGGAAAGTGACTGATTATATTATTGAATCATTCATTCATTTAATTCGTTCAAACGGCTGATTTATTCAGGGAAAAAGCAAATGACTTTGATTAAATGTCTTTATGAATGGCTAACTGAAACACTGACTCACTAGATTTGTTTACAAACGCACTTTTCATAAACGAAACAACACTCGTCGACAAAATCAGGCAACAGTGTTATAGTCAGAAAGTGTAAGCCACTTAATTTTAACTACTCACTTATTGAAATGTTATATTAAATCAATATCACATTTACAAACTATAATCAACAAAGCTCTCTACACTGCACAATCAATCTCTTATTTACACCCCAGTTTGTTTATGAAAGGATTCGTGAGATATGTCTGTGACACATTATTCAACCTTTGACGCTCCCCTAAGCGCAAACACAAATATGCTGATCGAGTCAAGTTTTCAGACTCAAACGCGACTAAAGGCAGTTTTTAGACGCTATTACGTCATAAAAGTGGCACATTCCACCACCTGTCGTTTTGGCGTCAATATAAGCTGTTTTTAGACTAACAAGAAAGTTTTGAGTTCTGAAACTTATTGTTTTTATAGTACAATGACCTCTTATATGCCAAAAGATCAAGGGAATTTTGATTTCTCAGTTCATGACTCCTTACAAAATGGAAGCATTTTCGAAAGGACATTTAGATGCCACTGTATGCCACACTACACTTCTCTAGACATCACCATAGAAACAGACTCTACATCTGTAAGAAAAGTCTGGATCTGTCTCTGATATGAGCGGATATGCAACACCTTTTCAACAAGATCTGCAGCTACGGCATTTACTTTCTGAACCTGAAGATGTCGTAAATCTTGAAAGTGAAAGTTAAAAATGATCATGCATTCGAAAGCAGTTTAAATGCCCCGCATATTAATAGCTGCTCTGATTAAATATATATTTTCCTCCCTTTGTTTCCTTCCTCCTGTGTGAGCTACTGAAATGAGCCGCACTGTGAATCAGCCAATCAGAGCAGAGCTCATCATTATTATTCAAGACCCTTCCAAATAAGGTAATAACAGACCATTTCATTCTAGGGACAAATCCTAGGTTGTAAATAGACATGTAAAATCATTTCTGGAGATTTTTTGCCCTTACCTAAGCCACATACCTTATGTGTAGATATCAGATAATAATTTAAAATATTGTATCAATGCATTCTATGGCACCTTTCAATCATTTAAGTTCACAAGCTTGCATTCGGATTTATTTCCATCCAATTAACAACTGATCCACTAAACCAAGAACCACCCTACATTTTCTTTTTCAATAATCTGCTACGCTTTGCTATACATCACAAAATGAAACAAAAGCTCCGTCTCGACTTTATTTTTACCGTGACTTCAATACATCAACTGTACGAGACCGTACACACGGTCAGTGTGATTTCATTGGTGCTGAATGTGGGTCAGATTCTCCCTGGCTCTAGTTCAACACAAGCTCCATTGCTGGATGAAAATGTGGCATGTCCATCTGCTCCTTTATCTTTCTGTAATATCAGCCAACACAGACTGAGCAGACATCCCACAAGCTCATGACAGAGCAGAAGTCATACCTATAAACCCATCATGACAACTCAATCGGCTAAAGGTCGGTTTTCCGTCATCAGGGAGTTTTCACACCAAAGCTTCTGGCGTAAAATCAAATTCATTCGACATCAGATGTCAGCCTGTCAAAGTTTGGCTTTCTCCACTGACAGTTATTTGGAATTAGCTGCGTACAAAACAATTCTTTTTTGTCACATGCCTGTTGGCAACAAGTGACATTTTGTGAGCTTTATATTTTAGTTACAATACCAAAAAGACAAAAACATGAGTAGAAAAGTGAAGTAAACAATGCTTTGCATTTGTGGTGTCTCAAGTTGTCAACTAGCATTAATAGTTGTACTCACTTGACAATGGAAACATGACACGACTCCGAGGCAAATAAAACATTTGTGTTGTCTTCCAGCACAGATTCCTAAAAGTACAGCCAATTTCTAACAAGTAGTGTGCAATTTCTGTATCACCAAAAAAAGAACTGCAATCAGTTTGTTTGAGCTGTCCGACCGGGATTTAACGATTGACAATTTCAAGTCAAGAGTTTGGGTTGGGACCGTGAAAGATGTTTGAAAACAGTCATTATTGTCGCAATTTTACTTGTTATTGTTCGTGTCGCAGAAATTGCACCTTTGTGTTTTGAACTGGTAGCACAGAATGTGTGTGTGTTTGTGTCTCTTACCTATGAACCCTGAGGAGGGCGGGTTAGGCTGGATGTTCTCCAGATTGTTACCCTGAATCACATCCCATAACTGCCAGATGTATTTCGGGTGCAGAATGTAGAAAGGCTGAGCGGGGAAGTGCATCCTATACTCCATATATGGAGTGAACAGGTTGTAGTCTGGATTTGAGTACCACTACAAAAACAAACACAAAACAATTACGTGAGCAAAACGGCTCTCAACAAATGTTGAACAAGTAAGGCTGTCCTTCAAACTGTCCGTCTGGTTCACTGAGATAAGGAAAAAAGCTTTATAGTACACTAGAATCCTTTATTGCACATGTTCCTGCAGTAACCTCAATAATGTTACTTAGTAGATACAACAGAACACCTTCTGTGATACTATAGTCAAGAATCATTCCTCTAGACCAAGGTTTTGCAGACTGGTGTTCGTGAAGGAACTGAAGGGGACTTTTAACTTTAATTTTTGGGTGAACTAACCCGTCAACCAACATCAAAGAGCCATTGTCATGCAAATACAATTGTGGTCAAAAGTTTACATGCACCTTGCAGAATCTGCAAAATGTTAATTATTTTACCAAAATAAGAGGGATCATACAAAATGCATGTTATTTTTTTATTTAGTACTGACCTGAATTATTCAAACCTTTTCCAACACTGACTCTATAATTCTGAGATCCATCTTTTCACACTGAGGACAACTGAGGGACTCATGCAACTATTTGTTCAAAAGTTTACACCCCCCAGCTCTTAATGCATTGTTTTTCCTGCTGTAGCATCGGTGACGGTTTGAACCTTCTGTAATAGTTGCATATGAGTCCCTCAGTTGTCCTCAGTGGTCAAAAGATGGATCTCAAAAATTATACAGTCATTGTTGGAAAGGGTTCAAATAAACAAAAAGCTAAAAAAAAACCAAAGAATTTGCGGGATCTGAAAGATTTTTCTGAATAACAGCTGGCAGTTTAACTGTTCGGGACAAACAAGGGAATCATTAACAACTATCACGGGAGAAAAAAAAAAAGCGGTGAATCATTCAGGTAACAACACAGTATTAAGAACCAAGTGTATGTAAACATTTGAACGGGGTCACTTTTATAAATGTAACTATTATTTTCTCTTGTGGACTATATGTAAACATCTTTTATGTGAAATACCTTATTCAGGTCAGTACTACAAAAAGTTACATGCATGATTTGTATCATCCCTCTTATATTGGTAAAATAATTTTGCAGATTCTACAAGGTGCATGTAAACTTTTGACTTCGACTGTATGTTAGATTATTGAAATACATTATTGAAATAATCTTCAGGTAAACATTTTAAGAATAAAAATTTGTGAATTCCTGTTTTAGACAACAAATCGCAAAAATTGCGAAACTGAAAACAAGCCTCAAAATTGACTGATATCCTGCTTACTGCTATATGCTGAAAACATAAGTAAAACGTTCAGCATCTGACCAACACAGACTCATGCATGCATACTTTTAAAACACTGACAGTTATTCCAAATAAACTGTTATTTAAAACACACACACACACACACACCCCAACACTGGTTTGAAGACATAATTCCTAGCTTTTATTTAACTAAACCTAAAATGAATTGGCACAATATTAATCAAATTCTGTAGGAAAGTTCCCTTTGACATTTTGTACTTAATGTTCTTTGTACAAAAAAAAATATATATAAAAAAATCAGCACGTTCGTTGTGTTAATGGAACGTTAATAGCACACTGTTTTCAAAATGCTCCACAGCATCGTTCAAGTGCATAATGAGAAATGCTATTATATTTTTGAACTGTCAAGGAAAAAAACAGAAGAGCACAACAGTGATGGAAGGTTGAAAACAGACAGAAAGACATTTAAATTGACTGTAAAGAATTAACCGCTGACCTTGTACCTGTACAGAAATGTACTTATTGACCTTCCTATCAAGAAAAACAGCTCAAAAGTGAAAGCCCTCCAATATGGCTCTTAGGTGGTCCACACGGTCTTTAAAGACCCTGCTATGGAAATGTGCAATTTTCATGTCTTCTTCATAACAATTATGGGTCACAGGATGGCACACATCATGTCAGGGACATGCCGTTACTCTGTGGGAGTTTAGTAAGTTAAAGCAAAGCAGCATGTCCTTCTATTTGTTGTGTATCCCATGAATGCATTATTTCATGTCTACAACAATGGAGGAGGTTGGGATTGGGAGCACGGTGCTGTAAGGCGGTTTCAATGAGGTAAGGGCAGAAAGGACAGATTGAAAGCTTTTATAGTAATCCTTCCTGATTTTTTCCCCCCTGCTATAGTGGTTTATGATTCACAGCGGTGTGTGAGCAGAGGCACTCAGACCAGACAAATCAGCAAAACCTTCCTGCATGGCGTCTGCACACACTCACAGCAATGCGCTCATCTGAATTGCAAAAGCACCATGTCACCTGCTCTCTGTACATGTGTAAGGAAAAATATACATAATTTCTAGGGTTGTGATTGTGCAGAGGATTTGAACTTTTCAAAGCACACCTTCAATGTTAAATTGTTGAGAACTATTGAACAAAAACTATTGTTTCATAGGCAAAACCTTAGTCATAGGTGATTTTTTGAGAAGTTACTACTCACTTTGTGCAGGTTGAGGGTATATGGAGCAGGATCCCATGCCACCAGTGTTACATTCTTATACAACGAGCTTGTGTTGAACTGATGCTTGGGATTCGCCAGGATCTGCAGACCAAACAGACAATGTGTTACACTGAGAAGACAAAAAAGAGGGAAAAGGCACAGAAGGTCCTTCCAAGTTGAGTGCAACCAACACCATGTTTGGTAAGAAAATGTATAATATCATCACTGACTTTAACTTAAACCAGGTACAATGTGATACGCTGTCCATGAAGACAATCAATTCACACTGAACATGCCGTTTACATTAGCGGCTCCCGACCATAAACTGAGGTTGGGCAGATTCTGGGTTGTATTGTAGGCTATATGACTAAAGCCCACTTTATACTTCTGCGTCGAGCCGTGCTGCCATCTATGCAGGGTCAGAATTTCATCAAAACTATCTTAATTTGTGCTCCGAAGATGAACGAAGGTCTTACAGGTTTGAAACAACAGTTTTCATTTATACTTCTGCATCGTTGTCCACGTCGACATGCAGTACACATGCAGACCACTACTCTGCAGTTTGTACGGGCATGTTGCTGGTGTAACCCGCAGTACCACGACATGATGTATAATGCTATGTTTTATAAGAATTAAGACACTTGCTCTTTGCTTTGTTTGGTTTTAAATAAGAAAGTGTAACATTAAAATATATTAAAGTGCACATAAACACACAAAACTCAAATGCATAAGGAGGGAGGGGTTCTAACAGACCAATCACAGCATCAGCGTAGAATTTTGCATAGCACGGGTATATTTGTAGCAATAGCCAAAAATACATTGTATGGGTCAAAATTGTTGATTTTTCTTTGATGCAAAAAAAAAAAAAATCATTAAGATTTTAAGTAAAGATCATGTTCCATTAAGTTATTTTGTAAATTTCCTACCGTAAATATATGAAAACAATTTTTTGATTAGTAATAAGCATTGCTAACAATGTCATTTGGACAACTTTAAAAGGCGATTTTCTCAACATTTTTATTTTATTTTTTTTTTTTTTTTGCACCCACAGATTCCAGATTTTTAAATGGTTGCATCTTGGTCAAATATTGTCCTATCCTAACAAACATAAATCAATGGAAAGCTTATTTATTCAGCTTTCAGATAATGTATATAATAATAATAATAATAATAATAATAATAATAATAAGTCTGACAGGGCAAAAATCATGTTCATTGATGAGCTAACGTATTAAAGACTTAAAGGCTTCCTGTAGTAAAAACAACAACAAAAAAAACAACTAGACTAATATAAATTTTAAACATTAAATTGCTAAAGATAAGTATACAATCAGTAATAAAATAGGAACAAACAACTCAATTAGCAATAGCATAGATCCAACTAAACAAAATTTCAGATACAGAAATTGAAATCAAATGATTAAGAACACTATAGCTTTCGCTTCATAAATAAAATACAGATTATTCCTCATTGAAGTTAGATATTCAGTCAAGATCAGTGAATGATTTTCTTTCTTTTTTCTTTCAAAATAGTTTATGTTCAGCACAAAAAACTGCCGTATTTTTGTGCATATTGGTCGGTAAACGTGAAACAGAAATCCATTCCAGCAGGAAACGACCATTTCTGCAGTGGAAACGCACGGATCAGTTCGAAAACAGACACAGAGTTTTTTGCCTTCCTGCGATTAAATCATTTACAGTCACATTAAAATGCAAACACAGAAATCGGTAAGCAGAATCGTGATGCACGTGTCTTATCGAATATCTGGTTCTTGGAAATCTGAAACCGGTTCTCAATACCAAAGTGCTTTCACAAAGCGCCGTCAATCGGCCAAATTGGCAGCACTGAACCGAACGAAACTTGCATATTTTGGTGATTACTGTGATTGAAAATAATCAATTACTGTCATGTTTCGGCTGTGGTAATCAGTCAGACCAGGAAAAATATTTGGAGTACTATAGACTGCCAAAAGTCAAATCAAGAAGAGTGCAAAAAACTGTCTGAGGTACAAACAGCGTTTGTGGTTGGCCAAACTGAACCAGGACTTCCAGGGCGAAAAGCTTGACAACATTCGTACTTATTCTTTTCATCGCCGGTCAGGTAGGTGAAATATTAGGCTAATATCTTAATACTGCTCATACAAATCTTTACGACCTATAAACTTTAGTTTTGCACCCTTTCCTGCTTACCAAATCCTTCTCTATATGATTTAGCAGCTTCCACACTTTTTTTCCCCCCGTAGTTTAGACAGCATAAATTAGCAGAATAAGGTATCCAGCAGTAGATTAACCATGCAATCAATGCTGTTGTTTACATCCGAGCATCTGGGTAACTGATCAAATGATGTAAACCCTCTACAGAGCTTTTCTGTTCATTTCAAAGCCTAATAGTTCATGGTCCCATCTTCAAAACAGCTCTTCTTATGTTCCACTGAACAAACAGTCATACGGGTTTGAAATGTCATGCAGGCGAGTAAATGGCAAAATGTTCTTTTCAGAGTGTACCTTCTTCAGACACTACTTTGCAATAAACCGCTAAGCATCAGTTTTGTTCCCACTGATCTGTCCATTCACTAAAAGTTAAGGGCCATAGTACATCCTGCAACTTTAACACAAACGCTGTGTTTGAATTTGTTTACCGGTGAACGCGTGTACACTGGGACATGACTCCGATCTAGCTAAAAACACACACAGCCGGAGGATATGAGCCTGAGGGTATTCAAATGCGATCTGCTTCAATTATGCACCTGATTCACAGAAAGTCACAGTATTGCCAATAAGAAGTGAAAACATCAAACGTCGCTCACCTGAGAGTTGATGATGCGTATGGTGGTTTTATTCCCAACGTCTCTTTCATAACCCTTAGTAGGAGCTGTATTAAAACGCAGCACTGCATCATGGGAGTCTGAAATTAGAAAAATTGGAGCTTTACTCACATGGTGCCTTAGACTGAGCCATGATTAAAGAACAATGAAGGCATTTCACTCCTTCAACTTTTCAGATAACAAGATAAAAATAGAACCCAAGAGAAAATCCATTAACAACACCTACTATGAAAAAAAAGTTTCTTTCTGAATGAAAGGCTTTTAACACAAGAAGCCAGAAAATGCAATGAAAACACATCATGTACTTTGGAGTGTATGATGGAAATGTGAAAGTACAGTGGTCACTAATCAATAAGAATGCACAGTGCTAGTAAACATGTTCCTCACACCGCTAAACCCTGTAATCTGTTGTAAGGAACCGTGCAAACAGCTTGTTTAACAGAGAACAAAGTTAGACTCCATTTATTACTGGGTTCACCTCCGGGGGCTTTTTATTGATTGGATATCTCCCATTTAATCTGCCGTGAGATTGACTGACTTCAAAGGTCATGCTAAGTTCACTCAAAAAAATGAGAACTGCCCT
>JAHKKF010516744.1:0-15533 GCA_019740295.1 Labeo calbasu | reverse complement strand
ACATTTTTTTTTTTTTTTTAGTAATTGTGACTTCAGATCTCCTAAATTGTGAAAATATATGACCATGTATCACATATCAATAAAAAAAATACCAATATGTATGTATTTAGGGCTGTCCAACGATTAATCACGATTAATCGCATACAAAATAAAAAGGTTGAGTTTGCCTAATATATGTGTGTGTACTGTGTGTAATTATTATGTATATATACATACACACAAATTAATGTATAAAATATGTACAAAATATTTTTATTTCTATATTATATAAATTATATAAAAATTATAATAAATATATATACTTGTAAATATGTCTTAAATGTATGCATGAATGTGTTTATGTTTACATATATATATAAAAATTACAAACTGTAAACACACATATATTAGGCAAACTCAAACTTTTATTTTGTATGTGATTAATCGCGATTAATCACGATTAATCGTTTGACAGCCCTAATGTATACTTGCAAGCAAATTCAAAAGCAACTCAAGTCTTCAAATTACTATTATTTTTTCTAGCTATTTTTACACAGTATAGTGGTATTTGGATCAGATAACATCACTTTTTCAGTATAGTAAAGTAATTTGTACTTTTTTTTTAATCATTCCTCCCATCTTCTGTTTTGCTTTGATAACTTGAGCCTAACGCTGCTCATATGGACAGTGCCAGTTCGAATCCAGCTTGCATCACGTCCCTACATCATCTTCCCAGCATCACTTTGTGTCCTCTCTCTACTGTAACTATGAATAAAAAAGGCAGACAGGTAAAAATAAATATGAAAGAAGCATAGAGTGCTAGAAATCAGAGCTAACAATTGTATTCGTGGAAGGCCTGTGTCAGACGCTGTCAACATACAGATGGTGCGCAGTGTTTAACAGGGACTTTGTAAGCCGCTCTCATCTGCAGTCTCTCACAATGGCAAAGCACAACAGCTCAATAGGATCAAAGCCTGCAGTCAGAACAGCCCAAATAGAGCCACTCTGACTGTCAGAAGACTGTAAGCTCTCTCTTTCTCCCTCTGAGAGCATCAGAGAGAGCACACACTGACTCCATATTCCCTCAGCTCAAACCCCTTTCCTGCTTTCTGTCTCTCTTGCTCCTTTTAAACAGCTCTTAATGTCTCACTACCCTCCCCAAACCTCCCTTAGTCCCAGCTCAGCAGTTTAGCTGAGCCACTCTTTCATAATGTGTGTGTGTGTGTTCATTTCTGCTGTATAACGCACAGCTCTAACACAGGCAGCTAATGAGAACAATATTAATGCAACGACACACACCTCAAATATGGAATAATTCATCGGAACTTAACATATACTAGTTTTAAACAGAAATCATCCAAATGTTAAAATTTATATACAATTTTGGGTACTCACTGAATACAAATTACATGAAAATTGTAGTTGACAATTTATTACATTAATCATTTTAAGCAGTGTAATCAGACTACTGATTTAGGGCCCTGTGGAATTGTGGAATCCAGTCATCCAGTTACTATATAACTCGGAATGTCACACAATTTGCCAAATTTTAGATGAATAAATCAAAAGTAGGTCAGTACGCCTAAATCAAAAAGCAATACAGACTAGTGTCTGTGAATATTAAGTTGCAAAAATACTATTTAAATATGAATCCTGAATGTTCTGGATGTTTCTGTGTGAATGAATGACGCAGATGCGCTGTTGCGTTTACTACACACATACTGAAGCGCATGACTAAAGTGTCTTTTTTCAGCCTCTGTCGCCTCAATATGTGAGTACATGCACACATAATCTAAAACAATCATAGAAGAGCTCTGAAAGTAACTTCATGAGCATTTTACCATTTCTATCACCATGTCATATAAACACACAGAAAATTAAAGATCTTCACATCAACCCATCAAAATAAAAGTTCAGTTTAACTTGAAGAAATGAATGAATGGTGAAATGATAGTACTAATGATACTTACTATGATATTTACTGGAAAAATTATTCAGAATTTATTCACCAGAAATCTGTAAACACATAACAGTATTTTTCAGAAAAAAGTTTTTTTTTTTTTTTTTAAACATAAAAATCAATTAATTAGAGATGCGTTTGATTAAAGTTTGATGAAACCATTAAAATGAAATCCAGAAAATTAATGGAAAACAGAATTTGGTTTAAAAAAAAACTATGTTTGAAAAAATATTTCATAGGGCCTTAAAATACATTTTTGGTTAACTTGTTCATAAACTGCTGTAAAGTTGTGTAAGTTTCATGATTTCAATTAATTCAATATGCTTTTTTATGATTTTTTTTAAATTTAGAAATTAAAAGAGAGTCTAGAAAAATGTAAAAATTAAACTTAAAACATAAAAAAGAAAGAAACATTTAAATGTAAAAAAACGGAACGTGTGAAAACATCAAACAGATTTCACTGGGCCCTGCTGATTACCTAACTCGTTTATCATACTGATTTGAATATGATAAAATTGTACAATACTGACATAAAAATACAAAGATAAAAGGGAAATCAAGTGCACTAAACATATTATGTCACGGCTGCCTATATATAAGCAATGACCTTTCTTTGTTGTGTTTTGTTTTATTTCTTAAAGGACAATTTAAAAGATTAAAAAATAAGAATCAAGGAGAATCAATGAAAATTTCAAGAATAAATTTTAAGAATATTACACAATCGCATAAACAGTGAAAAAGGACCTGTAATGAATATGATTGTAGTATTTTAGAATGTTCTGAACATTTTAGAATATTTACAGATTCCAAACACTGAATACCTGTAATTGGATTATATTACATTTTAAAATGCTCATAATAATACTACAGTTACTAATATATAATGAGCTACTAGCCAGCACTTCAATCACTTCAAAATGTAAAAAAAAAAAAATAATAATAATAAAAAAAATTAAGATGTTTAACAAATGTAAAGACTTTTACACTTTTGTATGGTGGAATTTATTTATATATATATATATATATATATATATATATAAAAAATATATAATATATAAAACATAAAATGAAATAAAATGAGATCAAACAAAATAAAGTATTCATACTTGTTGAACTTAATATTTCAATTCCACCACCACATTATTTTTTTATAACCATTAATTATTTATAAATACATTATATATTTATAAATATATGTGTACAGTGTGAGGAAATTTGTTATAATATTTAATCAGCCCTGATTTGTTGCAATTAAGTTGATTTAGTATCAACACAGAGATTGCAGAGTCTGGAATCATATTGAAGCTTATATTCTGGTACCAATCCAAACCTCAATTAACCAAACGAGCTCCAAAATAATGAATGAGTGAATGAATGACAAAAGACAAAACATGCACTGTCACTTACACACTGTATACACACACACACACACACACACACACACACACACACACGCACAAAATCTCTCATTACTCCCTCATTACTCTCACACATACAGTGCTGGTACAGAGCCAGAGATGCTCCCTCCAACATGGAGGGAGCTAATGAGCTGAGCCAAACATCCTCATATTCTTCATATTACTCATGCAAACTCAGATGCATTATAAACACTATCTGAATAGTCAAGGTTTTAATAAACTCAGCTCCCAGTTTCAACCGCTGCTTTTTTCCCCCCGTCCAAGCTTGCAATGTACAGTATTAATTAAGCTTAACAATCCAAAAAATAAATACCCGCACTATCTCTGTTGTTTAATAGCAGCTTATCATTTCTCTATGAATGGCTCGTAAATCCTTCGGCAGCACACAGTCAAGAGCTCAATCTCCTCTGAAGGGAATTTAACACATTTATGGACTGACGAGAGACACGTTCAGCTCCACTGACAGGCAAATAGAAAGCTTAACGCTGAAGGAAATCAATCTGCTCTGCTGGAAGCTTCACAATACATCACAGAACGAGAGAGAGCAGCGGAGAAAGCACACCGCCAGAGACAGAACTACAACATGAGAGATCAAATATAAGACTCGAGAAAAAACCTGAAGTGACTGAATGATAAAGACGACGAACAAAGAGGAGAGAGAGTTAAAGTACGAAAATGATACGGCAACTGCAGTACAGCTGCCAGACGACTGTCAAAATCTGATCAAATGATGCGACAGCCGATAAGTGTTAGAAAAGCAGTTTGACGAATGCATGAAAACATTCTCCACATCATCATCACTCATCGTCCTTCACGCCTCACTACGTACTACTTCGTTCCCTACATCACATCCTTAAAACATCACACCTTTCACGTCTCAATTTCAAATGATCGACTGACTGAAAGCCACTCATTTCCAATGAGACAGGTTTGAAGCATCATGAGTGACCTCCATGAGTGACCTCCAGAGATTGAACACACCCTGAACATCAACACAGTCTCAGTTGGTTTATACTAGAGATGAAGTGCTGATCCAACACTGTAGTAAAAACACAAAACCAAACAAATCTTAAATAAATTACTCGGAACTGCATAAAACAAACAATATGCCACAGTTATTAGTGTCAACCTGTTCAATGCTCTTAGCTGTCAAAAATTCAATGCACAAAACACAATGTCGTTACTATTATTTTAATGTAGTCTGGGGTCAGCCAAAATTGATGTGCGGTTAACTCACAATTAATTTGATGAATCAATCGGCATACTGTGTAATTAATTAATTTTAATAAATAAGCTTGAAAGATCTAATTAAAATACAAAACTTTAATTTTACTGCATTCTTACTGCTATCTTTTTGCATTTTTGATCAAATAAATGTAGCCTAAATGAACAAAAAATTTAAAATGATATCAAACCCCAAACTTTTGAAACGTCTTCGAACTGGTTACATTTGAAGTGACGGAGCGTCAGGACCAGCACAAAAGAGAAGAAATTGTTAAATAAAGTCATTATTTTTGTTTTTCTTTGCACACGATAAGTATTCTTGTAGCTTTATAACATTAAGACTAAACCACAGATGTCACATGGACTATTTTAACAATGTCCTTACTACCTTTCTTGGCCTTGAACATGCTAGTCCTAGAAATCGAGGAATTACCAAACGTCAAAATTAGACACTTTGACAAAATGATAACAGCAAAGAGAAAAGAATGATCCAACCACATGTCAGCGCACACGATTAACCGCTAATGTGTGACGTGCTTATATCATTAGACACGTTCACACAGAAAACGCTTTTGTTTTGACGAAGACGTGACACGGGGAGTGGAACAGGAAAATCATGCAAGGAGATTGGAGTGAACTTCTTTTAACTAGAACACCGCATTTTTATAATGCCGTTTTATGCATGAGATGCGACTGCAACAGTCAAACGCGTTCATGTTTACATAGAAAAAAAACAAATGGAAAAGCAACTACTACTGTATGTTTTATATTTCATGTTTGCATAATGGTGACGGGCTGAAAGGCTGCTGTTCATTCTTTTTACAGAACATTTATAGTTAATAATAGTCTACTGGTGTTATACCTTCAGTCACTTTGAATTACATTGACTTGAGATTTTTTTAAAATATCTTCCTTGTTTATTTCTTAACTTAATATGTATAAGACAAGTTTGTACAAGACGTAGTCGTAGTTCATGCATCTTTTCTGCAAAGATTTAGCAAGTGATTTGTTTAACATTTACATCATGTTGACAACTTCACGTGTGGTGCACCTGGAATAGAATGGTCTATAACTAGAGGGTTAATAAAGAAAAAGTTACTTGAATCATGTTGTAGTTACATTTTAAAGTTCACTGGTTAAAAAACAAAAAAAACAAAAAACACACAAATGAGAATCGGTCAAACCTTGAGAAAAAAAAAAAATTGAAATGTTAATTTTTTGCCATATCGCCCAGCCCTATATCACATTTCATCAAAAAATATTATAACTTGTGCTCTGAAGATGAACAAAGGTCCTACAGGTTTCTAACAACGTGAGGGTGAGTAATTAATGACAGAATCCAACCAAAACAGACCAGAAACACTGTCCTGAAATACATCTCAAAGTCCTCAGACACTCACATTTTATTCAACACCTTATTCTTTAAAATTTCATGTGGCTCTTGATTAAATATCGGCCTCGTAAAACTAGATTCTACATTTCTGTACCTCACAGCCACATTCTTTTCTTATGCTCGGGGTAGACAGTGACTGCAAGTGACTGGAGAACCATCTAAAAAAAACGCGCTTAACAGCAAATCAAAATGTAGAAATTCAATAAAGAAATCATCTATGAGCTTGAAACCACAAATACCTACATTCAGAATCACACAGACACACTTAAACAGAATTTGTTCAATTACATTCAGATTTCCTCAGAAAAGCTCTGTCTGCGTTAAAGGAGAAGTCCACTTCCAAAACAAAGATTCACATATAATGTACTCACCCCATTGTCATCCAAAATGTTCTTCCTTTTTTTCAATCGTAAAGAAATTACGTTTCTTGAGGAAAACATTTCAGCATTTTATTTCCATACAATGGACTGATATGGTGCCCCAATTTTGAACTTCCAAAATGTAGTTTAAATGCGGCTTCAAACGATCCCAAATGCGGTTGTAAACAGGTCCAGTCGAGGAATAAGGGTCAGATTTGGGAAAAATTGAAGCTGCATTTAAACTGCATTTTGGACGTTCAAACTCAGGGCACCATATCAGTCCATTATATGGAGAAAAATGTTGAAATGTTTTCCTCAAAAAATAACTTCTTTACAACTGAAGAAAGAAAGACATGAACATTGTGGATGACAAGGGGGTGAGTACATTATATGTGAACCTTTGTTTTGGAAGTGGACTTTTCCTTTAACTCGACATCATCTGATTAAGCGGATATCTATCAGTGCCTTTACCTCGTATGAAAAAAATTTGTTACAAACGTACATAAAAACACATAAGTCCTCGATGCCAGACTTCTCCACCTTTTCCATCGTCTGTGAGTTTACATGTACTCTATAGTGCACATAAAAGAGCAACGTCTGTATGTTCTAATGTATGTTCTGCTCCGTTTCCATGACCAAGCCAACAGCTCATTAATCATCCCTAGCTCGCCCTCAACCCCTCTTCTACCCCCCCTCCCCATCCTTCCTTTCCTCCTTCCTTGTAAAGAAATATGCAGACAGATGGAAAGAAGCAGGTCATAAATTAATTTCACAGCAAGTTACACCATGACATAGTTATCAATATTGCAATTTGAAAGTACAAAAGTATTATGAATTCTGAGTCTGGCTGAACAAATTTACAGAAGTAGGATGTATGTTTGCATCAGTATCCTTTGTTTTACCTGGAAAAAATGTGAAAAAAAAAAAAAGATTTGTGATTACTGGAAATGGATCTGCATTCAGAATAAATGTGTCTGATTTCTAGACTAGGCTGAAAACCAGTAATGTGAAAAGGTGAAACATGATAAACAGCCTGTGGCTGTACAAGCTGATCACAATGCGTTCTGCTGGGCTGTCACAACAAAGAAATAGAGGAGAGGAGGAGGATGGAAAGGAGGCAGAGTGATGACTGAAGGGTAAAGGAGGTGATTGGAGGAGGAGGAGAATGAAGATGGGAGAGGTAAGAGATTGAAAAATCAAGGACAGAAACAGAACAGACAAAGAGGAATGCAAGAGGCAGGAGGGAGATAAAATAAAACGAGATGGAAAGAGAAAGACAGACCAGAAGATTTTTTCCCTCCGTCTTTCTGTTATCAGGCTCTGCTCGAGCGAGGGATCGTTCTGTAGAGGAGGAGATGGAAAAGGAGGATGAGAGAGGACACGAGCAGAGAGAGAGATGAGGCCTGGAGTGAAATAGAGGAGAAAGAGAGACGGGGAGGGAGGATCTCTACTCTCTCCCCTGAGATCGGGCCAATCTCTCACAGGGTTATCATGATTATCTGCCCCAGATTGCTGCCTCCACCTGTTTGTCCGTAAGAACCGGGCCATCCCTGCTCAAGTTGCCCTGAAAAGGCTTTTTTAAAGCTTCAACCCAAGTTAAGCTCAATTTGTTATCGCAGACCATGAGAAAAATTATTTATATATAGAAATGAATAACACTTTTCTACATTAAAGTAGCCGAATCAATGCTATTTCACATTGAGTTCACATGAGAAGCCAAACAATACTCACTTCATTTTGAAAACCAACCAGTTATCAAACACTAAATAAACAATCACGGCTAACTTGTAATAGAGGATTTAACAACTTTTGTAACTAAAACTAATTTTGCGCATTTTGGTTCATGCACACCAGTAGGTGTCAGTATTAAAAAAACGAAAAAAACAAAAAAAACAAAATGCATTTCTAAAAAAGCAAAAATAGGACAAAGTGTCATACTAAACCCCCACAGCTCTGCTTGAAAAATTACTGTACATGTAGAGTGTTATGTGTCACCCTTGGCACACTACTGCTAGTTAGAGAAAATTTATCTCATGGCACATTCATAAAGCACAGCCACATATACACTCTAAATAGGAGTCATATATCATGTACAGAAACCTGAGATGGGGGTTGCAGACCACGTGTATTTGCGTGCATAAGTACAGTACAGTATGTAAAGAGAGTGATACTGCAGTGGATTGGTTATTTATATTCTCTGCTGGCTCATACAGTCTGACAGAAGATGAGTAGACTAAGCGATGAAATGGAGATGAGGGGGTCTCGTTCTCTGTTGTGGACCTCCTTTGGATATTTTAAATATTTCAGAGAGCTAAAAGTCGGTATAAACTATTCTGTTTGTGAGGAGCCCGTTTTTATGCTCCCTCATTCTTTTGGTATTTATAAGAGAGTCGCTTTGAGAAACGCAACATTTCCATTTGGAGAAAAACATCAGTTTAGACTTAGAGTTTTCCGATCTTACTGTATACTTATTTGTGCACATTACTTGACACTGGATCTATAAGATTCCTTATAATTTGTTTTCTAACTTTAGAATAAATTAATTGTTGTATGTGGCAGGGCTGTTAAACGATTAATCGTGATGAATCACACCCAAAACCAAGTATGAGTAGTGTGTATATTTATAATGTGTATATAAATATACATACGCATACATGTGTGTATATTTTCTACCGAAATTACCTGGAAGATTTTGAATTTGTCCCAGGGGCTTTTTTTTGGCCCAGACCAGTTGCTGTCTGTGTTTCCATCACTGCTCAAAGTACTAAGAAGATTAGGCAAACAGTCCGGTGACGCAGATCTGCACGCGCTTCTCAATACCAAGTATGCAAATTTTGGACTTGTGTCCTTGGCAGTTCAGACTTCGCAAGTTCAACTCAGGAGTGTGAACTCCTGAGAACCGGACGACGCAAGTCCGGTAATTCTGCAAACAGCAGCATACTTGATAACATCAGTCAGCTCGCCTTAGCTACTGCAATTCTCCTCACTGTATTTACAATAAGACGAAATATTTATGTTATCAAACACCGCTGCCTCTTTTTGTTTTCATTTAAACATATTAATAGCCACAGAAATGTAGTTCAGGGAACGATATTACAATGAAACAAAATATTGCAACAAACAGTACTGCCTCTTTTCATTTTAATTTTAACATATTAATATATTAAAGGAGAAGTCCACTTCCAGAACAAAAATTTACAGATAATGTAGTCACCCCCTTGTCATCTTTCTTTCTTGAGTCGTAAAGAAATTATGTTTTTTGAGGAAAACATTTCAGGATTTTCAAACGCTCGTCTTGTCTTGCTCTGTCTGAAGACCCTTCTTCCTCGGCTGGGATCGTTTACAACCGCATTTGAGATCGTTTGAAGCTGCAATTCAACCGCATTTTGGAAGTTCTACTATATGGAGAAAAATGCTGAAATGTTTTCCTCAAAAAACATAATTTCTTCACAACTGAAGAAAGAAAGACAAGAACATCTTGGATGACAAGGGGGTGAGTACATTATCTGTAAATCTTTTTGTTCTGGAAGTATACTTCTCCTTTAATAGAATAAAGACCAAAGATTACCTGTTAGATTTACCCAAAACAAATTATATCTTATGTTTAACCACTAGAGACATCAGAGTCAGCGGCATATGTCAGAAAGACTAGCCGAGTTGAGGCTGCTCTCATTGGGATACATCAGCACTGAGCGCCCGCTGATCGCGTGGAGCTCACGTCTCCGAAATCAGCAAAGTACATTTTCAAATATGCGCTGTCTTAATAAATAAACTGCAGATTTGAGTTTTAAACAACTACATTCTCGCCTGAAATACTTTTAAAACTACATTTCACGACAGTAATAACAGTAATATTTAAAAAAAATATGCAAATATATGGTAGCTGAAATACAGTGCTGCATGAACTCAACCATATAGCATGTTCAGCACCCAAGTCCCACCCCCAAAAGTTTCGGACCTTTAAAAAAAGTACTACCTCGAACAGGTACTTTCTGAGGGG
Organism: Labeo calbasu; assembly: GCA_019740295.1. NCBI lineage: Eukaryota > Metazoa > Chordata > Actinopteri > Cypriniformes > Cyprinidae > Labeo > Labeo calbasu. The sequence continues at coordinate 5,200 of JAHKKF010516744.1, read as the reverse complement.
CAAATTTTTACCCGAAACTTTATTTAGATCCTGGTTCCTGAGGTGGAAACACACCGACTACCGGCCCAAAGTCTCTAGTTCCTGGGAAAAGTTCCTGCGGTGGAAACGGGGCTATATATATATATATACTGGACTATGCTTATGTATTTACAGTTTTCTGGAATATTACATGTATCTAAAGGGACTAAACGGATTTATACAGGTGAGTTTAGTATTATCATCAACAAGTTGTAGAATATTTGTTCGAATCAGGAGTTGACACACTTAATTAGGTACACCTTGCTAGTACCGGGTAGTACCCTACATGGCGCATTATCCTGCTGGAAGTAGTCATTAAAAAGATGGGTACACTGTGGTCATAAAGGAATGGACATGGTCAGCAACAACACTCTGTGGCGCACTCTGTGGGTAGGTTGTGGCGATTAAACAAAGCTCATTTGGTATTATGGGGCCCAAAATGTGCCAAGAAAATATCCCCACACCATTACACCACCAGCAGCCTGAACCATTGATACAAGGCAGGATGAATCCATGTTTTCATGTTGTTTACACCAAATTCTGACTCTACCATCTGTGTGCTGCAACAGAAATTGTGAAGCATGAGACCAGGCAACCTTTTTCCAAATCTTCTGCTGTGTAATTATGGTGGTCCCATCTCTTCTGCATACCTCGGCTGTAACAAGTGGATATTTGAGTTACTGTTGCTTTTCTATCAGCTCGAACCATTCTGGCCATTCTCTCTGACCTCTGGCATCAACAAGGCATTTACGCCCACAGAGATGCTGCTCACTAGATATTTTCCCTTTTTCGAACCATTCTCTGCAAACCCTAGAGATGATAATGCATGAAAGTTATACTCAGACCGTCTGGCCACATTCAAAGTCATTTAAATGGGACATCGAATGCCCATTTTCCACAAGTTGGTATGATTCTTTAGGGTCTTCATGAAATGTCTGCAACATACCTTGGTACAACACAGTTTTTACCTTGTCAAAAACAGCTCTGTACACCAACTCATTTCGGTTTATGTCTCTTTAAATGATAATGAGCTACTGCTCACTCTGCTCCTCTCTTCCATATTTTGGTGTTTTCGGTGGTGTATTACCATCAAAAACAAAACTAATCCACTGCGTCCTCAGTGGCTCTGAAGTCGGGAGAAAATGAAGACACCTATGTTCACTTTTTTTTTCTGCTAATACAAGACAGTCCATAAGCAGTCGTGGGCGGGGCTTGAGCAGTATGACATCATACTGCTCAGAAAATCAAAACGGCTTGATAAATTGGGACTGTTAGGTTTTTGGGTATTAAAAAAAAGAAGTGAGTAGATTTTGATCATTGTAGGGTGGTCAGGCACAAAACAACCTGATACAATATGTTTGAATTGAGCAAGAGGCTGGCAGATTTACAGCTTATAATGACTTCAATGAGTGGACTGGGAGACGTTCTAGGTTACAAATGCTCACATGAATTAATCACCTCAAAATTAATTATCAACACACTGAGGGCATTAAATTTACAGGTTTACCACATCAATCCACCTTTTACACACATATACAAAAATTGCAACTGCACACATACCAAAAATTCAATACAAATCTTATAAACACAGCACACATGCAAACACAATTACAAATGCAAAGGCCGTGCAGGTTTTTATGATCAAAACAGCAATTATTGCCATATTTCCACTTCTGGATTACTGTCAGAAACACGGAAAGAGAAAGATAAAGTGTGTGTGTCCAGACGGCTGGTGACGAGACAAGAAAACTCTGTCCTTGTGAGTGTGTGAAGTGAATACTGAGGAGGCACCGCCGGCGGACGACCAGCTTTCTCTCGCTCTCTTTCTAAAGATAAAGCGAAAACACTTCATACGAACAAAGCGACTATTCCTGGCATAGTTAAAAGGTGATTTAATCATAAAAAAAAAACACATATCTGAGAAACACAATCAAAGGGCCACTGCACGCACAGCAGATGTGCCACTTCTCCCAGAGGCCTCTGGGAACTCAGTGTTTGCTGCACCACTTAGCAGTCAAACAGCAAGGAAATCAGATTTGCTGACAATAGCTTGGAGTACAGCGAGGTTTGATATATCCGCAACTGGTCTTATCTTCAAATATCTGGCTGTTTTTACAGCTGGTATTGACATCCGTCTCAGGTGGTGATATCACAAGCAGTCGGGCGAGACGATTGCTGTTCACACCTGGTATTAACATGCGTCTCCTGTGATCAGATGTGACAACATTTATCAATTTTACATTGTGTATTAATCACTTCTTCTGACTGAATTACCTGAGATGGATGTCAAAGGGTTCCACCTTCTCATATCTACTCTTCTAAACCTTCCCAAAGATATTTAATTTATCACACGCTTCGTCTCCAGTACAGGTTTGCATTTTGATCAGGACTTAAATCACTGTCACAGGCACCACAGCAGCTCTCTAATCAGACAGCATGTTCTTTATTCCTAAGTGACACATTGCAATGACAGATCGGCTGGCATGGTGATGGATATCGATGCAAAGCAGCCATTCATTATGAGATTTTTGGGTGCTCTCCATCTTGGCAGAGACCGAGGCCCTCAGCGTCAGTCATTCGCCAATGAGTTCTGATGGAAGCCAAAAGAGAGAGAGCAAAAGCGCTGACAGCAACAAGATGGTTTCAATGGGTTTATGACCCAGATCTGTATGTCTGACACTAATGATTGTCATTTATTTACCCTGCTGGTGAAAGACGATCCCATATATGTCTCAGAAGACTTGCATATCAGCAGGAGTACATTTGGTAACTTTTTTTTTTTTCAATAATTTATTGTCCCATACATACCAAACTATTACAAAAAAAGTAAAATAAAATAAAATAAAATAAAATATATCAAATGTAACCAGCTTAATAATAAGCTAAATATTTAAAAATAATAAAACAAAACAAAACAAAACAAAATAAAAAAATAAAAAATAAATAAAATATGGCCAGACTCTTATCCATAATTTTTTGTCTGATCTACACCAAACTATAAAACAAAATACAACACTAAATATTAAAAAAAAATAAATAAATAAAAAAATTCTAAAATAAAATAAATAAAGGCCAAACTTTTATCCATCATTTCATGTCCAATCTACACCAATCTATGAAACAAATTAAAATATATATATTTTTAGAAAAATTCTAAAATAAAATAAAAATAAAATAAAGGCCAGACTCTTATCCATCACTTTTTGTCTGATCTACACTAAACTAAAAAACAAAATGTAAAAGAAAAGAAAAGAAAAGAAAAGAAAAGAAAAGAAAAGAAAAGAAAACAAGTTTTATCATTTCTTGTCCAATCTACACCAAACTATAAAACAAAATAAAAAGCTAAATATTAAAATAAAATAAAATAAAATAAAATAAAATAAAATAAAATAAAATAAAAATACTGTGCCATGATATATGGCATATGCAAGTATGCAAGAATTAAAATATTAGGCAAAGCCACACTGAACCATAAAAATATAGCATTAAATGTTGTCATATGGTGTCTGTATGGGAAATTCTGCAGTACACAGCAACATAAAGTAAGTTATTAAGGCAACAAAATGTATTAGAATGTAAATAAACTGCAATTACAGTTTAAATTACATTGTGCCCTCTATCAAGGGGGTACTTAGAGCATTTAAGTGAATATTCTCATAAGCAATAAAGGCATTGTAAGCACATCAGACTGTGAGGTGTAGACGAAACGGCAGGAGGAGAAACTGCAAACATAATCATCATCCACAGTCATTATCAGTTCATTATATTCTGATAGTGTGCTGCACTTATGATCCCATAAGGATCAATTTAGAATTTACTCTTTACACTTACAAGCACACGCACACACCTAACACTCGGCACACTTGTGTAAAACTACACGTCTTCAACATAAAAAGTGGGATACTTTTACAAGCTCCAGCCTAAAAACCTGTTTGTTTCTACAAATCCTACAAGTTTTATTCTAGCATATATACAGCTCCCTCACCCAGTACCATCTCTTTTCCATTTTCTTGTCACCCTCTGAGTCTCTCTCTCTTTTTTTTTGGTAATATAGGAAGAGGAGAGAAATGATAAAAAAGGGCCACTCTTTTACCTCTGACAGAGTTTCATTTATCTTATGATGAATGGCTGCCCCGCTGAGCCTGTTTCCTCTGTGGCGCACAGTTTGCGCAAAAGAACATCTAAAATTGGAGAAAAACAATAAGAAGGGAGAATAATAAACATGTTGAGGATGAAAAAAGTGGGATGTAATGAAATGTTGAGAGAAGGAGGCTCTAAGGAATTACCAGCATTTCAGAGAGTTGGTCAGGAAAGTTGACTAGATGACCAGTTTTTCAGAACAAAAGTGCATGAACAAGCATGGCAACATCACATTCCATTGTGTGTGTCACGATCTGAACTACAAAACTACAAAAGCCAGGAAACACAAGCTACTTCATCATCCAAGAGGAACAATGGGCTTCTCAAACTGGACAAAAGAAACACAGCAGGTCTGTAAACCTGCGAAAATTCTGCTGCAAATCACGGTTGAACCGCAACTTGTATCCCACTGAGAGCGTAGAGCATAATAAACTACAGCCTACTGCATAATGTACCGCATAACATAATGTCCTTGCATAGTTTTCACTGTCTAGGCTTTTTCAAAAGCTTTCTTCAGCAGCAGCACACTGTACTCATCTAATCAATTCTTAATAAACTCAACAAAGACAAGTGACCTTGGATGTAGCAGCCAACATAATAATAATAAAGTCACTACCAGCATTTTTCCACTTAGTTGGCGACCCTTAGCTAGTCTAGACTTCAAGGAATTCACATTCTTGCATTCCTTTTTTTATTCTTTGTCTATGAACATAACATGTCAGAGACATATTATCCAATTTACAGACCGTTTCTTCAACAACTTGAAGACATTAGCCAGGTTTCCACCCAAAGTTGCAATTTAAACTGGAATATTGCATACATTTTCCATCCGAGTCAAAAGAACAAAATCGTCATCTCCTGATAACCTAAAATTCACTACAAAAGGTAGAAGCCACTGAAAAATATAAACATTTTCACATATAAATATAGCTGCAAGCAGCAAATTCCAGGGTTCAAGCACCTAAGGCATTTACATGGAGAAAGACATTACATATTAATTAGCAATGCTGTACCCCCCTAAATCAATTATTTAAAAAAAAAA
>JAHKKF010516742.1:1696-18633 GCA_019740295.1 Labeo calbasu | reverse complement strand
CTAACTCTTTCAAAACACAGCAAACCTGATTCAAAATAGAGTCATTCAGTCAAAACATTACCACTAGTTTCTATCCAACAGAAACATATAGTCAATCATAGCACAGTGACTGTCAAAATACTAACAATTGATGGATTTTCAAAAACAGCATTGCTTGTCATGTTTCAGTTCTACCTGTATATAATAGACAATATAAAAATTATCATTTTTTCTGTAATTTAGCCTTCAGTTTACCTTTAACTGAAACCTGTTTAACATTTTTAAGTGTTGAATGTGTTTGTTCTTGGCAACATACTACTGAATGAGTCAATGAGTCACTTGCCAAGATGTGCAAGAGAAAATCCAACATACATGGCCTGTGGTTACTATGCAGACTTGTTTCCGTCACAGTATAAGAAAAATAAAATAAAAACAGCAATCTTTTGATCTCATAATTCAGACTTCTACTGGAATTGTGAGTTTACATCTTGCAATTCAGACTTTATCAGAATTTTGAGATACTGTATATTCACAATTGCAAAATAAAAAAAATAAAAAAATCAGAATTGTGAGATACAAAAGTCAAATTACCCTTTATATTCTGTGGCAGAAATAAGCGTTCATAGGTTTCACATGTGTAAAAGAGGGGAAAAAAAAAACAAACAAACATAAAAATGCACAGTCCAACACATTCTTACTCCTCTCCCCTATCTCTTCTCCTGTTTTTCTGAACTACTCACTATACTATACTTTTGAGCTGTTGTTGTTGCAGAAGTAGAAGCTTTATACTATATTTAAGATTTAGAACATTAGGTCTTCATTTCTGACATGCTGTGTTTAAGCATTTGTAAATAAGATTAAAAAGATCCATGATTGTGGTTCTGAGTAAGCTTGTATGAAAAGAAAATGTAAGCATTTTAGAAACATGATAATTGATTGCATATTGTGTGAAAACAACACAAATTGTGTTAATGGTATGGTCACAACAGATGGATGTTGTGCTAATTGTGTTTAGAGTTTTGAAAATGTGACTAGAGATTTGACAAAAGGATGTTAGCAACTGAAAAAACTGTAATAACATCTTTTCATTTTACCGATTGTATTACAGCACAAAGAATGAATAAGAAAAGTAACATTTTCACCCTTATATATAAAATATAAACAAAATTTACTTGTGGAAAGAAAGAAAGAAAGAAAAAAATTCTGAAGCAATAATTAAAAAAAGACAAAAAACCCATCAACAGCATGTCTAATATAATGAGGTATGTGCAGCATTGGAGTCCCAGCTGCTCCAGGAGGCCTTTCTGTGTGGAGTTTGTATGTTCTCTCCATGTTGATGTTGGTTTCCTCTGGGTTTCCCCCACAATCTAATGACATACAGGACAGGTGAACTGGAGACTGTAAGTGAGTGTGAATATGAATGTGTGTGATGGACTGACCATCTGTCCGGGGGTTGTCCTGCCTGTTACACAGGAAAGGCTCTATAGCCTCCTCATGACCCTACATAGGACAATTGGTTTGGAAAATGTATGGGAATAGATGGATGGATGTTCAGTACTGTGAGAGTTTTAGTCCTCCCTCAATGTGTCTTCCTTGATCCATGTTTCCAAACAAAATCATTCCGAAGCTATCCATTTATCAAAAAAGAAAGAAAGAAAGAAAGAAAGAAAGAAAGAAAGAAAGAAAGAAGAAGACGACTAAAAATAGGACATCTGGCTTGCCTTTCAGCTGAAACTGCAGTTAGTTGTCTTTGGAATAATTATTATTAAATTTCATAATATATATTCTGCTAAGATTTTATATGACAATATAATTCCTGCAGAAATTTGCCATTGTTCTGATTTGAATGTGCTTTTATCAGTTTTGAAAGCAGTTTTTTAGCATTTGAAAAAATATGCTGGAAATGTATAGTGTTTTTTCAGGTTGTGGAGTAAGAATGACAAAAGTGTTTGTGGATTTTGAAAAAATGTGGTCATTGCATGCATTTTGTCTGAAAGCAATGAAAAACAATTTACGGTTTGGTCCGCATAGACTTCTGTATAGCTGAATGTGTGAGCAGTTTTGAAAATGTGGCATCAGTATTGAACAACGCTTGTTAGCAATTGAAAACAAAACAAAACAAAACAAAAAACTGTAAAAGGGGTGGGGGGTTTTGTAAACACAAGCAATTTATTCCAACATAGAACATGATAGATAGCAAGGCATAGGAAGAGGGATATGTCAGAGAAGTGCCACCATCGTTGATCATGTGGTGAACTGAGGTCTTACTATGGCAGAGGCTGTCAGATCAGTTAATCCAAATCTAAAAAGATCAATTGTCATCCAAAATGTTCAAGAAAACCTGGAAGTGTGGAAGATATATACATGCTTTACCATTACACCATTATTTGTCATTACTGGACCTGTGAGACAGAAATTGACAGAAAATCTTATAGTGGTGGCCGTGTGCTGACCAGCCAGCAGGAGTGGGCAATGGTGGAAACGGTGAGGACCAGAATTGATGTACACTGTGGGAGATAAACCAGGCAATTGAGGAAAACAATGACACTTTTGCCCATGGGGCATCAATCAGCCTACCAACAGTAGCCTGTGTTTTGAAGAGGCACCAGGTATCAGTGAAACACATTTACCTGGTGCCTTTTGAGTAAAACAATGACCGGGTGAAACAACTGAAGGCTGAGTATGTTCAGGTACAGCACTATATACTATACTGTTACTATTTGATGCATTGCATACTTCAGATTTACTGTATATTGGAAGTACACTGTAAAAATAATTAACTGAAATATATATATATTTTAGAGAGTGATGGTGCTTGATGCTGATGAGCATTTGAACCATCACAAACATTTATGTTGATGAAGCGGGCTTTAACCTGGCCAAAACTTATCACTGTCTCCGGAACCTCATCGGACAATGGGCCACTGTCCAAGTGCCTGGACAACAAGCAGGAAACCTCTCCATGTGTACAGCTATCTCTGAAGATGGTATAGTAGGGCATAAGCAATTACTTGGTTCCTGTAACACTGCACAACTAATTGAGTTTCTCAATGAAATTGAGGTGGCCTGTCAAGGTGAAAGGGTCACCTATGTAATTGTGTAGGACAACGTCAGCTTCCACCATGCAGAGATGGTTCAAGCATGGTTTCGGGTTCATCCATGATTCATGACCCTCTGCCTGCCCCCATACTCTCTTTCTCTCCCATACTCAATGGCTGTGTGGTGAGAGATTATAATCCAAATGAATGCACAATGACAAGTTTTGAATGAAATACTGGCTGTGTTACAAGTGTGATCAGTTTGGGTTTCTGCATAACGTAGATAGACTGATTGATAGACCTATTGATAAAATAATTGCTGGACCAACAGAGAAATTGACTGATAGAATTAATGATAGAACAACAGATAGACTGACTGACAGAATGATAGTTCATAGAACGACAGATAGACCGATATAGATAGAACAACTAATAGAAGTACTGATAGACCAATCAACAAAATGACTGATAGCCGACTGATAGAACAACTAATAGACCAGTGATGGTTGATAGAACAATTGATAGAATGATAGACAGAATGGCTGATAGAACAACTATGGATAAAAATGAATTTATTTAGACAGACAAATAGACTGATTGATAGATTGATAGAATGATAAATAGAATGATTGAAAGTATGACTGATAGACCAATGGTTGATAGAAAGATAGATAGAACGATTTATAGAACAGATACAATATAAAAATTGTATTGATAGATACAATGAAAGACAGAAAGTCAGATGAAAATGCTGGAGCTTGATGAATTTGTGATGCAATCAAGAAAAATCCAACACATGGTGAAATTTTACCTTTTTTAGGTTTTGATACCATATGAAAGCTGGTTCAATCCCTTTCCAAAACTTTTGTTTTTATTTTGTCCATATCTTGAACAAAACCAAAGTTATGGCTATCTTAAATTGGCTGATAGCTATGATTTTCAGGAATGGAATTTTAAGAAAAACGGGTTTAAAGTGAGACGGGTTTCACGTTCAATTCACAGGTTTAACGAGAGCTGTCTGTCAAGTCAGGAGTGCTATACTGCATCATTACACAAACAGACTAATGTCTGTTTTCTGTTGTTTATCATGGGCATAGTCTCCGAACCCTTGTATGTATGTGTAGATAGCATGAATAGTGTACATTGTAGTTTAGAAAAGCTAGCGCAGCGCAACTGTTCGTACACTGTGCATATAACAGACCGTCATCGGACTCCTCCTTTTTAGTAACTTCATCATCCGATCCTTCATCTCTGGATGTGAAATAGTCCATTATACCATCGTTTAGGGCACTGACATCACTAATATTGAGCAGATTGAGACGAGTAAGATTGTTTAAGTGAGCAGCTATAGTACTTTGGACTGCGTTGTTGCACTCCACCGTCTCATGATATTAAAAAAATAAATAAATAAATAAAAACTATGCATGCCGTAGTTTACACAGGACTGAGAATGTGCATTGATACACCTTTATTAAACATGTTACGTGGTTTATTTTGATAGGTTAACTGTTTTATGGTGTTAAGGGAAAGCACTTCAGCAGTGCGTTCTTAAAGTGCCCCTATTATGGATTATAAAAGGTTCATATTTTGGTTTTGGGAGTCCCCAACAAGAAGTTGACATGCATGCAAGGTCAAAAAAACACTTTTATTGTCTTAAAATATGCATTTATTTTTACCTTATTTTCTCAACGACTCCCAAACAGCCACAGTATATGCGTCAACCCAACGCAGAAACGTATTGATAAAGCACTGCAGCTTGTACACCAACGTATTGCTGTATTCTTTATCAGAACATCAAGTAATAACAACGACGAACATTCACTATTCATCAAGACATTTCTAGACAATAGCGAGTGAACAGATAAAGCTGTCAGCCGGTTAGCCAGAAACCTATGAGCTGCGCGGAGCGAACACAATACACACAACTAAATACGTATTTTGCATGATACAGAGTAACGTTACATGAGAGCAGCAAGTTTTAAAGGATTACTCCACTTTCAGAATAAAAATGTCCTGATAATTTACTCACCCCCATGTCATCCAAGATGTTGCATGACATAACACACAACTACGTATTTTGAACGAACGCTAGAAAATACAACCATCAGTTATTAATCACACTTACAGGCAAAGGTTCAGAGGACGAGCCAGTCCAAATAAACTGGGCACTGATCCATCTTTTAAGAGCAAGCCTTTGGTGAACTTAGGATACAGCRTCTTCTCGACATGACGTAAACCACTGTGTTTGTGGGCGGGCAAGTTGTTCGCGACGTACAACGTGGGCGGACATTATGGAAATGTGTTACTTTGTGACGTATAGCCGTAACAGAAAAAGATTCGAATTCCTGACGACTCGTTCAGGCGATTGTGAACCGACTCTTTTTTTTTTGATAGAAAATAACTTTATGTATCGTGCACTGTCGGCTTCACAACTTTGTAGATAGTTTATGTTCACATACAGCTACATGACACACTGCATCAAAGGTCATATTTGAAAAGGCATTTTAGGAACACTTTAACATAAGAGAAAGATACAGTCATTTCTGCTTTCTGCAATAAATCACTTTTTTCTGCATTTCGCCAAGATATTTTCAGAGAAAAATACAATTTAATAATAGATAAATAATTTAAGGAAAACCTAATTTTTTGTCAAAAAATTGACATTCGACCTATTTTTCGAATTTTCTGAAAACGTCCCAGCGCGACATCCGACAGGTTTTCCTAGATTGCATCACATTTATTCTTTTCAATTGTAGTTTCCATCTCCCTCTCTTGAAACCCATAGTATGATATTATACATTTCTGCCAAACACAGTTATTGTGCAGGGAGTCTTTGATGTGGCTGAAATCCAAGCAAAGCTAGTAATAATCTGTCAGCTGAAGGAGATGCCCCCACAGACAAGGGCTCCTAATCCAGACAGATCAATAGCACACTCAGGCAGGGCTCCCTGCTCCCTCTGTGCCCACGTCTGTTCACTGTCAGCTGGGCTACACGGGTGCCGTCGCCCACAGGCTTAAATGCCTGGATGTCCCCAAGGGCGTCAAGAGGTTAATGACTGTGATGAACAAGACCCACAGGGGTCAGAGTCTGACTTGGAGATGTAAGAGGGGCTGGAGAATGTGTTGCGTCTGGACCGAACGAGTGCAAAAGTCTAATAGCGCTTTCATGGATACAGACGAGCCAATTATCTACTGGGGCCTTGATCGCACGGCTGCCTGTGCTGTCGGCCACAGCCTGTCAAAACACACTGAGCACGCTCTTCCTCCGCGTGTAAGCTTGTGTGCAAATGTTAGAAAGAGAAGGAGGAATTTTTCTTCTTTTTTGTGGATCATAGGCCACTGACAGTTTTAGCAGTTTCACATGAACACATTTGGAGCTTTGTTTAAGACAAAAAAGAAGGACAACCAGTGGCCAGTTATTAGCCAGCTGGTGAGTATCACAATTTCATATACTAGCCAGGGGCAACTTTTCTCGTGTTTGGCACTTGGACCATGACTGACGTGAGATTATGCAACTGACGTGGGTCAAACTTCTCAGGTCGAAAAATACAGAAATAGTACAGTTTTTTCTCTCTGTGTTAAAATGGAGCCGTGTCATGCTCATTGACACTGAAACAATTAAGTGCATTTTAAACAACTTCCGAAGACTGATTTGTATTTTTGAAAACAGTTGCACAATTATTGTAAAGAAAAATGTTTGTCTAAACACGGCAGAAATGACACATTCTAAATGTGTTCTGTTCAATCAAGTTGCACCTTCTGCAGATTGTTTGCTGTAAAATGTAATTTCTCTCATTTACTTGCCATCATGCCACTCAAAATCATACTTTTTTCCAGTGGAACACACAATGAGTTATTTAAAATGTCAGAGTTGGAGCTTTAAAACAGCTTTGGAAATGCATGCTAATCACTAGCTGTCGAGTTCTGCAAGTTTGCTTGGTTTATTAAAAGGAAACTTAAAACTACCATTTCAGCCTAGGTCACCTTTTATGTGAAAAAAAAGAAAAAAAGAAGAAGTACGATGTACTATTAAAATAGTAGTAGTAATAATAATAATAATAATAAATTATATAATAATAATTTAGCCAGTGCAGTAAACCTGTACATAATCTTACATTTACTTCAGTTGACTGTTGACAAATTTTATGCAGGGCAACTCCATTAATGCAGTTATGCCCTAAAATCCAAGATACTGATACAAAAATGCCCAATAAGCTGTGTTTTTGTCTCATATTTATATCACATGATAAGCGATATCACACTAGCGTTGAGAATAAAATCAGAAGAGTGTTGATTTTGGCCCGAAAATCACAAGTTCAAATGTGATTTTATACAACAGTTCAGTAAATATGAAGTTGATATTGTGTTATACAGTTATTTTAAACAATATTATGTGTTTTTGCTCAATTTTGCGGAGAACATATTACCTTTAATGTCATAGCAGAATTGTTGTGCATCTCCCAGCAACGCAGCAGTGTTCAGTTTCTGAATGAATCCGCATTTTGAACAAATCGTGTAAACCAATAATTCAAAGGCCCGTTCTCAAAGTGAGCCCTTTACTGAATTCCTGAATGAATCAGCTGTTCAAATGAATGAATGACTCATAAAGGCAATTACCACCACCTGCTGGCAGATTTAGTTTCTTATTTAGAGTATCATTTTATTTAAAATAATAATAATAATAATAATAACATTAACAAAATAATAACAAAAAAAATGTTAAATCAAAAAAATGTCAAATGTTCTCTGCAGTAATATACAGGCGATGAGCTAAGTACCTGCCTGATGTGCTGTTTGTTCTCAAGTGCCAAGATGTTAGCAGCCAATACTTCAAGTCATGTAGCTTGTGAGGTGGATCCGCCATGGATCAGACTTGTTGGTCCAGCACATCCTACGGATGATTAATTGGATTGAGATCTGGGGAATCTGGAGCCCAGGGTAACACCTCTTCATCATGTTCCTCAAACCATTTCTAAACAATGTGTGCAGTGTGGCAGGGTGCATTATTATGATGAAAGATGTCTCTTACACCAAGGAACACTATTGTCATCAAGGGCTGTACCAGCACTTGTCCATATGAATATAGTTGGATCCATAGTTTCATAGCAGAACATTACCCAGAGTATCACATTCTCTCCACTTGTCCCACAGCGCATCCTGGTGCGATCATTTGCCCAGGTAAATGGTGCACATGTACTGTACATGGCCATGGCCAAAAGAAAATGGGACTCATTGGAACAGGCAACCGTCCACTGCTCCGAGTTATCTAGTTCTGATGCTTACATGCCTACTTGAAGGTGCTTTTGACGGTGGACAAGAGTCATCATAGGCACTCATACTGTAGGTAGTCCGCACCTACACAGCCCCATATGTGACCTTGGACCACAAAACCAGTCATAAGGGTCAAATTTTGAGGTCCAAGGTCACATATGAAACAGAGTGTGGTGCACTATTGTTCATGCAGTTGACATCAATAAAATTGTGTGTGACTTGTGCCACAGTAGACCCTCTGTTGGATCAGGCCAGATGGGATAGCCTTCATTGCCCTGAAGCATTGTTGAGCTTTAAGTGCTCAACACCCTGACACTGGTTTGTGCTTCGTCCCTTCTCAGACCACTGTTGGTAAATATTCAGCACTGCTGACCAGGAGCAACCCACAACCCTTGCTGTTTAAGAGATGTTCTGACCTAGTTGTCTTGGCATAACAATTTGGCCCTCGGAAAGGTCACTCAGATCTTTATTCCTGCCCATTTCTCCAGCATCCAACACATTGTTTACAAGAACTGATTGTTTGCTTACCAACAATCTACCCAGATATTCAAAATTGCCTTCTGTGACTGGTCACTAGTTATGTTTTGACTCATCAATGTATATAGAACTCTATTAGAAGGCATCAATTTGCTGATGTTGCCCATATCAGTGTCTTTCCAAACAAACTATCAAAAATACATGGATGCAAGAATGAATAGTTCATAGAACGCATTCCTATGAATACTAATGAGATCACACTGGAGAGTCAGGGTAAGCTGATCTTCAAGGCAACCTAAGACAATGGCAGCTTTAGACGTTTTCAGTGTGAGAGCAAACACACTTCTACGTGCCTTAGAAGGCCAGGGTGAGTGATCTGGAACAGCTTCCAAACACCAATGGGACCTTGTCAACATGTACACACGTGGGTACCTTTTAATTGTTAGAACAACTGACAATTGTTCAAATGTCAAAAGGTGAAATGCTGTGTGAATCTATTCAACATGGATTTCTCTCAGGCAAAGCGTTGCATTGTTTTAGAAAATTCTCCTGAAAGAGTGCCTCTTGTTTTTGCAATTTTGTGTTTGAATCCCAGACAGTGGAGAGCTTACCGTAACATTGATGACATGGGGAAGATGTGCTTTTGGGACCATTGAAAAGACTGCCTTCCTCAAGAATTTCAACACTGAGTTCCTTTCTGCAAAACGAAAACTCAATATTTCCACAGATTCTGACATATGTCAGGACGTTCTCAACCTTTTTTGGTCCAGGACCCTTTTTTTTTATCTTCAAACCCCACAACTTCACCAACAGAACAGTTCACCCAGAAGCGAACATTCTGTCATCATTTTAGTATAACTTTTTTTGTTTGTTTGTTAAACTCAAAATAACACTGGACCCCACTGAAAATATCTTCACTCAAAACATCTTCAAAACTAGGTTGATTGGTTGTCCAAGGGTGTCTTTCTATGTAGTTCTGCAAAACTACAAAAACATATCTATACATACAATTCTCTGCTGTTTCCAGCTGAAATCAAGCACCAGCAACTAAAACACCATTAAAATAAAACACCAGCAACTTTCACAAACAACTGTAATTATGATTACAGGGGAAGATTTAATTTGCGTTAAGTTCATTGCACAATGCTATGTTATAACCTGTTAGAAAATATTTTTACCATAGTGCATGATTTGTAAACAAATCCTAACCGAGGAAGAAGGATCTTATCTAGCGAAACGATTGGATGTTTTCATAAAAATAATATAATTTATATACTTTTTTAATGTCAAACGCTCGTCTTGTCTCGCTCTGCCTGTTTTTTTTTTTTTCAGTTCATGTTTTCCCTCAACTTCAAAATCATCCTGTATCGCTGTTTTGCCTTTTTAGTTAATTGTGTTTGATCTTCTTTGCATGTTAACTTTGCAAAGAGTGCGTCAGTGCTTCTGCAGTGATGTTGGGTGATTTTGAAATTATTTTTTAAGTTGAGGGAGAAAATTCATTTGGAGTTTTTCGACATAACCTAACTGTCTTGAACCAGAATACACAGAATTCAGGGAGAGCAAGACAGGACGAGCGTTTGAGATTAAAGAGTATTTAAATCGTATTTTTTTAATGAAAATAACCGATCATTTCGTTAGATAAGACCCTCCTTCCTTGTTTACAACTGCATTTGGGATTGTTTGAAGCCGTGTTTAAACTGCATTTTGCAAGTTCAAAATCGGCTCACCATAGCAGTCCATTGTATGGAGAAAAATCTTGAAATGTTTTCTTCAAAAAAAAAAAATAATTTCTTTATGGATGAAGAAAGAAAGACATGAACATCTTGGATGACAAGGGAGTGAGTACATTATCTGTACATTTTTGTTCTGGAAGTGGACTTCTCCTTTTATATATCTGTTTTTCTGACATGGTAAACTTCACCTGGTACAGCATTACACTTGCTCTGGTACAAACGGGGTACCAGATGGGGCAATCATGGCTTAATGGTTAGAGAGTCGGGCTTGTAAACCAAAGGTCGCCGTTTTGATTCCCACACCAGCAGGAATTGAAGGAGGGGATTGTTAATGAACAATCTTTCCACCTTCGATACCATAATGGCCAGTATGGTAATGCTCCCCCAATTGGTGTGTTTTCACAGTGTGTGTGTTTGTTCACTTCTCACTGCTGTGTGTGTGTGCGTGTGCACTTGCGATGGGTTAAATGCAGATCACCAATTTTGAGTATGGGTGACAATAACGTCACAACTTTCACTTTTAAGTCTCTGGTACGAGTCCCAAAAAACTTGTTAATGCAAACTAAAACGGCATGGTTGTTTCAAATATGATTTTATTTAGCAAATATGTTTTTATCTTATGTTTGCTTTTGTTAACACTATCAGTTAGGTTTACTGTGGTACATTATTTTCAAATACAATAGAGCATTAACCTTTTACATACCTCTGCTCCCCAGAAATTTTTTTCCAAACAGCCACGATACATAACAACCAATGTCATAAAACTTTGCCAGATTCAGTTCATCTGTTTTCAAACGTGCTTTTAGCACCACTCACAAAAGGTTTTGCACTTTTTAATGATCCTGCGCTCCTAAAAATAACATTTCCAAAAGGGGGTGATACCACGGCAATACAATTTTAGGTTTCCAAAGAACCTTTCAGTGAACAGAACCATTTTTTTTTAGTGTGCGGACCGTTTTATTAATCTGAAGAACATTTTTTTTGTTTGTTTGTTTTCTCACTATCAAGAACCTTTCGCATGAAACCATCAACACATTAATACAAATGTAACAATACATTTTAACAATACATTTTCAATCAATACATAAAACAATACATTTTCAATTGATACTTATCAGTGGTGAATGAAATACAAGTTAATTTGGAATCAATACATCTCTTGCCTTGTCCGCTCGTTGTGATTCCCCTGCTGAAAGTGCAGTTGTCAGTGAGATTAGCCCACAAGTGCCTTCTTACTTGCCAGAAGAGATCATCTGTCTACCCTCCTCTTCCTCCTCCCATCTGTCCCTTCATCTGTTTTTACTCTCAACTTGCCTCCTTCACCAATCCCCTCTTTCATTTTAACAATAGATGCAGTCCACATCACCTCATCCCTCACTCCTCTCCTCCCTAACCTTGTCCCTGCTCTGTAATAATGTGAGTAGGAGGTTTGTGTTGAGTACTGTATTTACCAGCGACAGGCTGCCATTGCTAGCCAGCTTGCGAGGCTGCGCGGGCACTTCATCCGTTCTCTGTAATTAGGCGTGATGTATGTTGTGTTATGTTTGGGGTTGCAGCAGACCCCTAAAAAATACAGCTAAGTACAAAACTGAGCTAAAATGGCTGCTTTTGGTATAGTGTGAGTGTGGCAGAGAGGTTTTGTGATGTGAGGGAACTTTATTGTTCTGCTCTCTAAGTGGATGTGATTTTGTCACATGGGGATTGGGGTTAGAGTCAATTCCTCTCGTGGTTAATGGAGTTTTTGTGTCTATTTTCATCTGTGGACAAAAATCAAGCTTTGAGACAACAAAGAAACCACTTTGCAACAGAATTTTGTGGATTTTGTGAAAGGAAAACTATGAAAATACACAGTATCCGGTACAGTGTTAGTAAAGTTGTATTAACCTAACATGAATGAACAATGAACAATACATTTATTACACTATTCATTAAACTTTGTTAATTTTAGTTAATAAAAAAACTTAGTCGTTCATTGTTTGTTCATGTTAGTTCACAGAGCATTAACTAATGTTAACAAACACAACTTGCGATTTTAATAATATATTAGTAAATGCTGAAATTAACATTAACTAAGATTAATAAATGCTGTAGAAGTATTGTTCATTTTTAGTTCATGAAAATAACAGGCAATTAGTGTTAATAATGATGAAACAATGGATTTTGTGAAAACAAATATCTGCTACAATGTTATAAACTTATGAGATATATTACAAAAACTGTTTTCTTTTAGTTAAAATTATTTATTTTTTAACTATTGAGGTGGAGACAGGCTTCCATAGAAAACTCACAAAAACAAAAGTGGCAAAATTACAAACAATTAATTAGTAAAAATGGGGTTTACAAGTGCAAATTGATTACTTTTTGAACACTTTTGTACTTTTCTTTTTTTTAAATTATAAATTATATTGTCAGCATAATTTGCTGTGTCCCCCTCTAAAGTGTACAGTATAATCTTGATCATGACATGCATCAGTTTTGCGGTTTTGCTGCACAGCATTCTGGAATGTGTACAAACGCATCTGAAAATATGTTGAGATGTGAATTTTTGATTTGTAGCTCAAGGCAAAAGGGTTTCATATGCACGCATGTATGCTGATCATTTTTGAATAATCACTTCATTACAAGTTCATGCCTCCAAGGCCTACCACATTTCCTCCAAGTAAACATGTTTTCTCAGGGCACTATTTTTACATAAAATGAAATATGAAACTTCACACTGCTTTGACAGTAACCATAGTGTTTGGCATGCAAAACCTACAAAATGTACGTACAGTATCTACTGGAAAGAAGTCCAAAATTACATTTTGGAGAGGAAAAAAAAAATAAAAAAAAACAATATTTATAAATGAATAATGTTGAAAGATTTAAATATTCCAAATAATGGAACAAATATAAATAATACATTAATATATTAATGCTTCTCTCTTCTTGCAGCAATAATGGAACTGTTCTACAGAAAATGAGATTTACAGTGGCTGACCGTGCTTATCAACACATGACATTAATAGCTGAGTCCTGTAGGGCTGCATCTCTCCATGGGGAATATGAGTAGTTGTTCTTCTGTAACATGCATTATGTCTAATATAGCAGGATGTAAATACTGAATAATGCATTTTTCATTTTCTGCATGTCGCTGATAGGCAATGTGGAAATTGCCTGTGTAAACCATCTTTACGTTCAACACTACACTCAGCCTGTGGAGTTCCTTATCTATACCCAGGCTGAGGTTTGACCGTGCTGGGAGTACTAGAAAAATATAGTGATGTGTTAATACAGTCGTATTTTCATCTGCGCTTCAATGAATGAATGAATGTGTTAAATAGCAAAAGTATTGAATAGTTACTGCAACCGACAAACAAAACAAAGACTACCTATTTGAGAAAAGTGGTGTCAAGGCTTTACTGTTTTTTTTTTTTTTTTCCAAAGTTTTACTCTCATACCAAGAGTTATGCTGTACCACATGCACTAATGAGCAAGTTTACTGTCAGAAAATATATAAATAAATAGCTTTATATAAAAATATTTTAATTCAACATAGAATTTATTACAGAAACTTTGAAGGCTACAGTGTGGCCATAACAGACGATGCATCAGAAGTGGCATTTAGATATATTTACACAGACCTTCACAGACTTTTCAGGGTCACGAATTGCAGAATTGCATTAATAATGCTATGAGATTAACATTCTTTTTTTAATCGAATACTGAAATTTGAAATCATTAAAGGGGTCATCAGATGAAAACTTCACTTTTACATGTTGTTTGAACATTAATGTGTGTTGGCAGTGTATGTACAAATCTACCCTATAATGACAAAATTAATGCAGTGGTTTTTAATTAATCTATAAAAATAATATCAGCGTCTTACCTCAGATCAGCTGTAACAGTCTGACCTCCATTGTTTCGATGCCGGAGCAGGGATGTAAGTTAGACAAGAATATCTCAGATTGAGCGATTGAGGTGTTGCTGGATGTAATAATGAACATAGTGGTCGTCATTTACTCCCGACATCTGAGCCACTGAAGATGCAATGGATTAAGTTTGTTTGTGAAGGGAATGCGCCTCCCGATCTACATAAATGTCCCGATCTACAAATCATTCGTGATCCAGCTTCACTTACAGCAGAAGTGAGTATAAAGTTTTTTTTTTTTTTTATGAATCTCTGCAATCACCTTTCCTAATAATTTGCTAGTTAACAAGTTTAGCGGTAGAACGCGCTAAATGCGGCTGAAGTAAACAATCTCTCAGAGCAGCTCGTCACTCCACAGAGAGAAGAGAGGGGCGGGGCAAGAAGAGCTCATTTGCATTTAAAGGAACAATCCCTCAGAATGGGATGATTTTTGCAGAGCTCATTTTGACAAGGTAAAAAGGGTGTTGTTTTACACAACCATTGAGCATTCATTAAGACCGTAAAGAATCATATCAACTTGTGGAAAATGTAAACAAAACAAAACTATAAATATAAAACTAAAACCACCAGTAGGTGGTGGCACACCGCTGTCTGAGTTGAGTGAGTGATTCAACTTATTCGTTCAAACATCTGATTCATTCAGAAACTAATCAACTGACTGTTGTTATGAATGAGTCACTGAATCATTGACTCAATTAGTTCAAAAACGTGGATTAATTTGGACTGCTGTGTTTCTCAGAAAGATATTTGGGAAAAACAGCACTCTTGCTCATGCGATATTGATAAACTATATTATTTAATATAAACAAGAGAAAAATCCTGCATCATGTTTGCAGCAACTGCATTGCAATGTAAGATGATGTACAGGTCTGGATGGAGTGAGTGTGTGTTAAATGCATTCATTTTAACACTTTTTGTTTTTTTTGTTTTTTTATAATTAATCACATCAAATTAACTTGTTAAACCAGCAGCCCTAATAATACATGATATCTCATTATGTTTGGAAAAAAAAAAAAATCAGGTTGCAGAGAATCAGTGAGAGAGAGAGAGAGAGAGGGAGAGAGAAGAGGCTCTTGGCATGGGATGAACTGACAGGTTATTACAAGCTTTGTGGAGGATTAGTCCATAAAAACCCCCTCAGCCCTGCGGCCAGGCTGGCCAAAACCACACAAATAAAATAAAATAATCTCTGTATAATGGATTAGAGAAGTACCCCCCACCCCAAACACACGCTTACAATGAACAGCCCTTAAAAAAAGAAAAGAAAAAAAAAAAACCTCTGTCCTGATTTCTGTTGTTTTGGGTTGTTTCCTTTTTTTTCTGTCAGGGAGAAAATTTTGCCTGAGGACACAGCAATTGGAATGAGCTTAAACTCCCACAATACTGAGATGAACAACAGACTGGAGAACATTTAAAATGCTTAAAGCTGCCGTTTAAAGCCATGCCGTCCCTCCTGGTTCAACAGATGAACTCCTGACTCATTTGTGTAGTTACATTAGCAGGTGGAAACATCAGAGAATGAGGCACAGATGATTTTCATCTTTCTTTCGCTGTCTATTATCTTTTTCTTTCATATATTTTATCATGTTTAATTATTATTTAATTATATTATCTTCACCACTGCTGAAAGAATGCATTAAAGCAATTAAAGATACATTAATAGCCACATTACTTGATTACATATTACTTCAGATGTAGGCCTGCAATTTCTTGTTTTAGCTTTTTGACTCAAATACCGTATGTGTAACTAATCAAATTAAGCCTGAGTTTACAAAGGAAAAATTGTTGAATACAGAGGCTAGCAAATGAGCGAAACTGAACAGAAGTATTATTGCGATCCCTGGAATTACTTTTAAAAATAACAGATAAATGATCTCAGACTTATATAATGCTAGTAAATGATGAAATTCTAGCTTCACTAAGGTTTGAATGCAATATCTGAAATATTTCCCCCCAAAAGTGCTCAGAGAAACAAGAGCATGAAATGTTAATTACAAAAAGTTGCTTGACATCTTTGATTAAAGTCTTCTGAAGTTAGGTTCATTTGCATTGGAGCTGGACCAAAACTATAAGCTGTTCATAGAGAGCCAAGGTCATGGGTTTGATTTCCGTGGAACGCACATACAGATGGAATGCATACCTTAAATGCACTCGGTTTGGATAAAAGTGTCTGCCAAATGCATAAAATGCTAATAAGCATTTTGTTGAAAATACACAAATTAATCTGCCTGCTGGCAATGAGGGGATTCAAAGATTTAGTTAAGTAAACTAGTCTTTGAATTAAGTTTGCACATTGAAACACTGAGGCCTGTTGCACTTTGCAGACATAAGCAGCGAGTAAATGACACTGCAGAAGAACTTCAACAGCAGGATCACATTGTGCTTTTCACACTGGCATTTCTGACCCACAACAGAAAACCATGATTTACTCAAAATCAAGTGATTTTATCAGGGTTCTTTGAGGAATATAGAGCTTGCATTCTTATATATATTTAACTAAAATAACACAAGCGTAAATACCAAAAAGAG
>JAHKKF010516741.1:0-17898 GCA_019740295.1 Labeo calbasu | reverse complement strand
AAGAAGAATACGCTAACGGATACAATAGGTGCCACCGCACCTTCGGTGCTTGGCCCCTAATAATAAGAACGGCAACGGATACAATAGGTGCCATCGCATCGCATTAATAATAATAATAATAATAATATAGACCAGACAATACTATTCTAAGATTTACAGTAGGGTTGCCCCCTAATCATCAATGAGAAGAAGCTTTGTTGACCAAATTTTCATTAGATTAACCACTTTTCATGGCTGCACGCTCTAATATCAATATTAACGTAGATAAATGTGTGCTATTATCAGGCACATATCCAAGTGCTAGTTTGGAAGCTAAATTAGTACTGCGCTTATGGCATGCCGTTTAACTCAACATGCATTTCTCTCTATAGGCGCATCCATTATACTGGAGAAATGACGAGCACTTGATATGAGACCAAACAAAATTCTATTCAGTTGTGTTGCAGGCATTAAAACAGTCCAGTACTTTATAGTCAAACTAATTTTTATGTTGAAAAAATGATTTCTGTGCTACCCTAAATTGGTTGCTGGCCCCTGCCTGGTCACCCCTATGAAAATATCCTGGCTCCTCCACTACACAAAAAGTTCAACAGGATTAAATAATTTGTTATTGACTAAATTGAGGCTTTTTTTTTTTGGCACTAATATTTCTGTGAGTGTTTCAGTTTGCTGTATACTTGTCTATTTGTTTATCATTTCTATTTCCTACACTTTAAAAAGAAACATTTTTCAAAAGTGTTTTTTTTTTATGTAGTCTTATACTAAAAAGTATTTTACTTACATTTAAAAAAATAATGTGTTAGTGTTACAAATTTCTTTATTTATTAACATGTTTTTATTAAAATGTTCAGATAGCCTCCTTGTTTTTTGGACACATTTTTAATCATTACTTTTGCCAGGCAGTTTCACTGAAGCTCTCTTTATGAATTAAGTGCATTTAACATATAATTAACATATAAAATTCTTTTTCAGGACTTAACTCACATTACATTTTTAAATGTACTATTTTTAGTAATATCATAAATGTGCCACTAGTCGACTAATGGCTTAAATGAGTGACTACCAGTGGACAAGGAAAATCTTTGGATGGGGACATCCCTAAATTACAGTCAGAATATAATGAAGGTAGCAAGATAACTTCTATTCTGTACTTGGGTTCGTTTGACGTCAGAGTTCGGTACGTTTGGCTAGTGTGAAAGCTGTCATGCGAACGTGAGTGCGCAGTGGGGTACTGAACCTGAGACTACCTGAAGGAGGTGGTCTAAATTCGGTTGCACTTGAACTGTGGCGCGGTTCGCATGAATACGAATGCAACATAGACTCCAGTGTGCACTCGATTAGGAAGTAAAGTAACCTGCGCATGCGTTTTAGATGATTACAATGCATTTACTTCAATAAAACACATGTAAGAGATAATAGTGTTGATGATTTTCCTTGGAATTCGAGCAGGAGTGAGCCTGCAGTGTAATAAGAGGGGCAAATGAATGGCAATCAGTCGTATCCTCAAAATAGTCTGTCTGTCAAAATAACACTCTAAATGCGACACACATACAGTAAACCCAATTGTTGTTTGCTCTGCTGAACAAAATAGCACAAACTTTATAAAAAACACAATTTACTGACCTGCGTTCTGTTTTCTATCATGTGCTGTGTGCGTTTGTAATGACATGATTTAAACGCAAACGCACCAGAGTTTGACAGAATCAAGTTAAGTGTGAAACCACGCCAACACTGTGGGGGGCACCAGGAACAAGCGTGCCCGGTTTCAGACTGAGCCCAGTGTGAAAGCGACCTAAGTCGCAGACAGCTCTACATATTTACCCTATGCAGAACTAACAGTGACAGAAAAGATGTTAATAATGATGCATGACTATGCTTTGGTTCATAATAATTAAGAATGAGCTCAAAAAGACAGTAGTCATTATTACAGTGAACATTTAAGTCAAGATTTATTAGAAATAATTTTATGTGGGGTTTTCCACGTAAAATGCATTGTGATCACTGGCAATTGAGTTCATTATGAAAAAATATACACAACATCAGGATTTGAGCATGGTCTCCTTAGGGGCGTTGACGTCGCGCCTAAAAACACTTTCTCCTTCTTTCCAGCTGTTTCTCCATCTTGGCTGAGCTTTCAGTGTTGTTTTGGGAAAGGATGAAGCTGATTGGTTAGTTCTTGTCACATGCTCTTGCGGCATTCTGAAAAGTTGAGATGTTTTTATCTCGATGCGAAAAAAACGAGCGTGTCGCAACTGCATTGCTTCCGTTATGAGCGTGCATACCGCGCGTCTGCATTTGAAATAATGAACTTGAGCATGCAAGAGATGTTACTCTACTCTGGACTAAAACTTTATGGGATTCAATATCAGTGGATAGTTTTTTAAAGAGTTTTTAAAAACACAGTTATAAGGATCCCTGAGAGTTTTCTGAGCAAAAATCAGCAGCCTATAGAACACTTAGATCTAAGATAAAATTTTGCCTATGGTCTTAACAAAAAAATACCACAGCAAAAACAGCTAGACTAACATAAATTTCAAACATACTGAACGCACGCATATCTAAAAATACTGTTACACATGCATTTTCTTTCTCATCTGTTTACTTTCACTTTCGACAAAAAAGAGCTGTGTTTATGATGATAGACTGACGTATTTTTGTGCATATTGGGTGGTAAATGTGAGAGAGAAGACAGATGTGGCCCGGAATGTCCTTTTCTGCAGTGGAAATGCATGCAACCTGAACCGGGACCACTGTTCATCTGTGCTCGCGCTTCAGATGTGTGCACTGCAAACAACCAGTATGCAAGTTCTTTCACTTCCGGTTTTTGGTGGGGTTTTTTTTTTTTAGATGCGGAAGTAACATTTTCTCACAAAAATGACTCTAGAAGCCTCTGTAGTGTATTTCTAAGTGTATTTTAGAGAAAATCAAGTTTCTACATTATTTTTCTATACATTGACTCACTGGATCTCTAACCTGCAATATGTTCTTTATGTCAGGGAACTCCCCTGACAGTCTTGTCTGTTCTGTCATTGTTCAGTGTTTTCCTGTTTGTGTTAAGTTTGAGCATATGGCTCTCTCTTTTTTTGTTGTCTGCCATGTGCTCCTCTTGTCCTGCCCCCTTGTTACAAATTACCACGCCCTCTTGTTTAGCCCTTTTTGATTCCTCATTTGTCTATTTATTGTACTCCCTTTCCCTCTTTGTGTGGCCAGTTCATCTGACTATCTACCCATATAGCTTTTGTGGTTTTCCCTCTCAATTAAGTCTGTAGCATTTGATGTTTAGTAGTAGCTTGTAGTTTTCCCTATTTATTTTAGTCCTGTCTTGTGTTGTAGTTTCTTATCTGTTTTAAGTCTTGTCCTGTCCTGTAGGCTGAGCTTCCCTGGCTGTTCTCTGTTCCTGTCAAGCAGCAAGACCTGTACAGCACCTGAGAGGCCAGGAGTGTTAAAGCTTGTGCTATGTGTTCTGGTCAGGCCATTGCTGTTCTCCACCACTCTCGCTCTGCGCTGCCTTCATTGCTCACTGGCTTACTGTCATCCAGGGCTGGAATAGGCGGCCATTCTCTCAGTCTGATTGTCTTCGAGCCTCATCCCTTCCTGTTATCTCAGATCATTATCTAGTCTTGTGTATACTCCAAATAACAAAAACTGTCAATTCAACTCCTTATTACAAGTATGGTAGAACCATCACTTTTACTACAAAAGATTGCTTGCTGAGTAATCTTCCTGACTTATCTCAATTCCTCAGCATATCCAACAGCTCAGAAAAACTTGATGTAACAGAAACTATTGACTCTCTCTTTTCCAGGACTCTAGATACGGTCGCTCATCTGCGCCTAAGGAAGATTAAGGAAAACAATCCGACCCCATGGTATAACGAGTACACTCGCGCCCTAAAGAGAGCAGCCCGGAAAATGGAGCGCAGCTGGAGGAAAACAAAACTAGAGGTTTTTCATACTGCCTGGCGTGAATGTACCATATCCTATAGAAAAGCGTTAAAAATGACAAGATCTGATTACTTTTCGACTCTTTTAGAAGAAAACAAACATAACCCTAGGTATTTATTCAATACAGTCCATCAATTTGTGGCAGTGAATGAAGAGGTATCATATCGATCACAAGTGCAGTATGGTGTACCGCAAGGTTCAGTACTAGGGCCATTACTTTTTATGCTTTACATGTTACCCTTAGGAGATATCATCAGGATACATGGTGTTAGCTTTCACCGTTATGCTGATGATACTTAGCTCTATTTCTTCGCGGCCCGGCGAAACATACCAATTTAATAAACTAACGGATTGTGTAATTGAGATAAAAAAAACAAGATGACGAGTAATTTCTTACTGCTAAATTCTGAAAAAACAGAGGTGTTAATTATTGGACCTAAAACCTCCTCGTGTAATAACCTAAAACACTATCTAATACTTGATGGCTGTTCTGTCAATTCTTTGTCATCAGTTAGGAACCTAGGTGTGCTATTTGATAGCAATCTTTCCTTCGAAAACCACATCTCTAGCATTTGCAAAACTGCATTTTTCCATCTCAAGAATATATCTAAATTACGACCTATGCTCTCAGTGTCAAATGCTGAAATGTTAATTCATGCGTTTATGACCTCAAGGTTAGATTATTGTAATGCTTTACTGGATGGTTGTTCTGCATGCTTAATAAACAAACTCTAGCTGGTCCAAAATGCAGCAGCTAGAGTTCTTACTAGAACCAGAAAGTATGACCATATTAGCCTGGTTCTGTCAACACTGCCCTGGCTCCCTATTAAACATCGTATAGATTTTAAAATCTTGCTAACTACTTATAAAGCCCTAAATGGTTTAGCTCCTCAGTACCTGAGCGAGCTCCTATCACATTATAGTCCCTCACGTCTGCTGCCACTCTGGCTATTTGATAATACCTAGAATATCAAAATCAACTGCGGGCAGCAGATCATTTTCTTATCTAGCGCCCAAACTCTAGAACAATCTACCCAACACTATTCAGGACGCAGACACACTCTGTCAGTTTAAATATAGATTAAAGACCCATCTCTTTAACCTGGCTTACACATAACACATCAACATATTTCTATAATTCAATCCGTTAAAGGATTGTTAGGCTGCATTAATTAGGTCAACCGGAACTGGGAACACTTCCCATAACACCAAATGTACTCAGTGCACCGTAAGAAGAATGGCATCTACGCTAATATTAGTCTGTTTCTTTCTTATTCCGAGGTCACCTTAACCACCAGATCCAGCCTGTATCCAGATCAGATGGTCACTGCAGTCGATCACATCGAGTGGGGAATGCCTCCTTAACCAGAATTAACCTTCAGCGACCATCCAGCCCACCAGCCCTTGTCAAGTCAAGCTCTCAGTCTTCTTTAGAGTTCTAACAAACAAGGGTCAAGAAAGAAAATGGTTCAGTCTACTGCCTCCATCCCAGACCCTGCTGCTACCAATCCTGTCACCTCAGGGTCTGATGAGATTTTTTTGATGAAATTTTTTTTTTAAACATATATAAATAACAGAATTAAAATAGAGTGCGCTAGAGTTAGATGATCAAATAAAAATGGAAGAGATGTGTTTTTAGGCAATTCTTGAAGATGGCTAAGGACTCCTTGTAGTTTCCTTTTTCTGTTGGAATCTCTATCTTACCATCACTCTCTGTTGTTTAAAGGGATAATATATAGCTTAATTCCCACCAAATCTCTGATATTATCCATTTAACTAATTTGACTAATTTGATTGTTCGCTTTTAATCTAAAACCTCGAGTGCAGTGTGTGTGCAGCGTGTTAGCATTCCGTTAACTGGTTAGCTTGCCATTCGCATTTCTACTCTATTCTATGGCACATAGTCTTAGAGTTTGCACTTGACTAACTGGGATCCAGGTCAGGAAGCAGACAGACTGGCTTAACCGACCGTCTGCTAGCTGCCTCATGTCACAGAAATCAGTTCATTCTCAGCACATAGAGACACTTTCATCTATTTATCATACTATAGAGACTGTGTCTGTTCCCTGAGCTAGAAAATACAAAAAACGTCCAAATTTAAGACTAACAATTTAACTGATGTTCAACAAATAAAAATGTATATAATACAGAGAAACAAATGACAAAGTTTGGCTTATTGAATATCAGGTCCCTTTCTACAAAAGTACTTTTTGTAAATGATCACTGATCATAACCTAGATGTGCTCTGCTTGACAGAAACCTGGTTAAAACCAGATGATTACATTATTTTAAACAAATCTACCCTCCAAGATTACTGTTATAAACATGATCCGTGTCTAAAAGGGCTCACGTTTCTCAGAGAACAGGCTTCAAGTATAACTCATTTGAAGTAATGGTGCTACGTACTGTATACAGGCCACCAGGGCACCATACAGACTTTATTAAAGAATTTGCTGATTTTCAATCTGAGTTGGTGCTCGCTGCAGATAAAGTCTTAATAGTGGGTGATTTTAACATTCATGTTGATAATGAAAAAGATGCACTGGGATCAGCATTTATAGACATTCTGAACTCTATTGGGGTTAGATAACGTGTCAGGACCTACTCACCTACCGATGATATCTCGGATCATTATCCAGTGTCATGTATACTCCATATAGCTAATAGTGTAAATTCAACTCCTTGAGACAAGTATGGTAGAAACATCACTTCTACCACAGAAAGACTGCTTTGAAAGTTATCTTAGCAGTAATTATCTGAATTCCTCAGCATATCCAATAGCCCAGAAAAACTTGATGTAACAAACCATGGACTCTCTCTTTTTTAAGCACTCTAGATACGGTCGCTCCTTTACGCTTAAGATTAAGGAAAACTGTCCAACACTGTGGTATAATGAGCAACTCGGAAAATGGAGCGCAGCTGGAGGAAAACAAAACTAGAGGCATGTCTTACTGCCTGGCGTGAATGTACCCTATCCCAGAGATGTGGACTCGAGTCACATGACTCAAGACTCGGCTTGGACTCGAGTCTCAAATTTGAGGACTTGTGACTTGACTTGACATAATAAAGGAAGACTTGCGACTCGACTTAGACTTTGATAACAATGATTCGAGACTTGACTTGGACTTGAGCCCTGTGACTCGGCAGGTCTTTATGGCTTACCTTATATTTAATTAAAAAAAAAAAAAAAAAGTATGATCACACTGGTATGATTACCGCGGCTTTTGGCACTGAGCCAAAGACACTATGTGAGCACTTCTTATGTTTTCATTAACATAATGTTTAGGATATTTAATCTTTTAGACATTTAAAATGCACAATCACTATAAACCACTTACATTAATAATAAGAAGATGAAGAATAAACACTAATGTTTATTGAAACAACAAGCAGCCTAATAATAGGTTAAACCTTTCAAACGTAATTAGATGTTTTTCCCTGTGAAAGCTTGTATGTAGCCTACATAAAGTTCACTCTATTCTTCCTGTTGACCAGCCACTCACTTTCATGTCTTTCAGAAGAAATGGATGAATTCACGTGTTGTATATCCAGCAGGTTACTACATGGTAGCCCACATATAGCTCCTAAACCAAGCCATCAACTGTGATCATTATGAACTTGTTTAAAACACAAAATACATTTACTTACATATATTTATCTGAATAGCTACAGTTTTACCCAGCTTTATCCTATAGAAAAGCATTACAAACTGCTAGATGTGATTACTTTTTGTCTCTTTTAGAAGAAATCAAACATAACCCTAGATACTGATTCAACACAGTGGCTAAATTAATGAAAAATAAAGCACCAACAGGCGTCGACTTCTCCAAGCAGCACAGCAATAATGACCCCAACAAAGTAATTAATTACAGACCAATCTCGAACCTCCCATTTCTGTCAAAGATATTAGAAAAGGTTTAGACCGTATCATAGTACTGGGACTGCTCTCATTAGAGTTACAAATGACCTGCTCTTATCATCTGATTGTGGTTGTATCTCTCTATTAGTGCTACTGGATCTTAGTGCTGCGTTTGACACTACAAACCACAACATTTTTTTTTTTTAATAGACTCGAAAATTATGTTGGCATTAGTGGTAGTGCATTGGCATGGTTCAAATCGTACTTATCTGACCTTGGTCCTAAAACCTCTGCATGTAATAACCTAAAACACTGTCTAATACTTAATGGTTGCTCTGTCAATTCTTAGTCGTCAGTTAGGAATTTAGATGTGCTATTCGATAGCAATTTTTCCTTCGAAAGCCATATTTCTAGCATGTGCAAAACCGCATTTTTCCATCTCAAAAATATATCAAAATTACGACCTATGCTCTCAATGTCAAATGCTAAATTGTAATGCTTTATTGGGTGGTTGTTCAGCATGCTTAATAAACTCCAGCTGGTCCAAAATGCAGCAGCTAGAGTTCTTACTGGACCCAGAAAGTATGACCATATTAGCCCGGTTCTGTCAACACTGCACTGGCTCCTCTTTAAACATCGTATAAATTTTCGAATCTTGCTAATTACTTATAAAGCTCTGAATGATTTAGCTCCTCAGTACTTGAGTGAGCTCTTATCACATTATAGTCCCTCACGTCCGCTGCGTTCTCAAAATTTGATAATACCTTGAATATCAAAATCAACTGTGGGCGGCAGATCATTTCTACCTAACACTGTTCGGGATGCAGACACACTCTGTCAGTTTAAATCTAGATTAAAGACCCATCTCTTTAACCTGGCTTACACATAATACATTAACACATTTCTATAATTCAAATCCGTTAAAGGATTGTTAGGCTGCATTAATTAAGTCAACCGGAACCGGGAACACTTCCCATAACACCCAATGTACTCACTGCATCGCAAGAAGAATGGCATCTACGCTAATATTAGTCTGTTTCTTTCTTATTTCGAGGTCACCATAGCCACCAGATCCAGTCTGTATCCAGATCAGATGGTCCCTGCAGTCTCCTGGATCCTGTCCGTACCCAGCCCAGATAGTGGATGGGCACCTATAGACGACCTCTACAGCCCTGAATGTCAGCAGAGACCAGGTCAACTAGATGAGCCCCAGAGACAGATCCCCAGTGAAGACCTCGTCACCTAGACGACTATCGGCACAAGACCACAGGAACCAGACGAGTCCTCCGCACATTCTGACTTTTCTGCAACATGGAACAAACTGCTGGTTCATCTGGCCAGAGAAGAATTGGCCCCCTGACTGAGCCTGGTTTCTCCCAAGGTTTTTTTCTCCATTTCTGTCACTGATGGAGTTTTGGTTCCTTGCCGGTGTTACCTCTGGCTTACTTAGTTGGTGACACTTAATTTTCAGCAATATCGTATACTATTAAAACTGAACTGAGCTGGATGATGACATCACTGAATTCAATGATGAACTGCCTTTAACTGAAAATTGAGTGTTTACTGTTGTCCTTTTGCATTATTGATGTACTATATCCCGTTTAATACTGTAAACCTGCTTTGTCACAATCTGTATTGTTAAAAGCGCCATATAAATTAAGGTGACAAGGTGACTTGACTCAGCTGTTCGGATTGAGTTGGGCAGGTCATTCCACCAGGAGAGTACATTTAATGTGAAAGTCTGTAAAAGTAATTTTGTGGCTCTTTAAGAGTGCACAATAATGTGCTGTTCACTTGCAGAACGCAAGCTTTTAGAGGGCATATAAGTCTGAAGTAATGAATTTAGTAGATTTTGTAGGCGAACATTAATGCCTTGAATTTTATGTGAGCAGCTATTGGTAGCCAGTGCAAGCTGTTGAAGAGAGGCATGATGTGCATTCTTTTTGGCTCATTAAAAATTAATCTTGCAGCCACATTCTGAATTAATTGTAAAGGTTTGATCAACTTTGAAGACCTGCCAAAAGAGCAATAGTCCAGTCTGGACAGAACAAGAGCTTGAACAGCTTGTGAAGCATGTTCCGAAAGAAAGGGCCTGATCTTCCTGATGTTGTGTAAAGCTAATCTGCTGAATATCAAGTCACAACTCCAAGGTTTCTGGCTGATTTTGAAGGAGTTATGGTTGATGTGCCTAATTGGATGGTGAAATTGTGATGAAACGATGGGTTTGATGGAACCACAAGCAGTTCTGTCTTGGCAAGGATGAAGATGATGGTCTTTCATCCAGCAAGAAATGTCTGTTAGACAAGCTGAGATCCAGGCAGCTATCGCCAGATCATCAGGATGGAATGAGAGGTAGAGTTGAGTGTCACCAGCATAGCAGTGATATGAAAATTCATGTTTCTGAATGACAGAACTTAGTGATGCCATGTAGACAGAGAAGAGAAGTGGTCCAAGAACTAAGCCCTGAGGTACCCCAGTAGCTAGATGCTGAGACTTGGATACCTCACCTCTCCAAGATACCTTGAAGGACCTGTCTGAGAGGTAAGACTCAAACCACTGGAGTGCGATGCCTGAGATGCCCTTTGCCAACAGAGTTGACAGAAGGATCTGGTGGTTAACCGTGTCAAAGTCAGCRGACAGACCCAGCAAGATAAGTATTGAAGATTTGGAATCTGCTCTTGCCAGTCTTAGGGATTCAACAACTGAGAGCAAGGCAGTCTCAGTTGAATGTCCACTTCTGAAACCAGACTGGTTGCTGTCCAGGAGGTTGTTCTGTGTGAGAAAGGCAGAGACTTGACTGAACACAGATCGCTCAAGTGTTGAAAGGAAGAAGGGAAGCCGGTCTGTAGTTAACAGAGATGGGTTAAGGGTGAGTTTCTTAAGTAGAGGGGTTATACGAGCTTGTTTAAATGCAGAGGGAAAAACACCTGTGTGAAGGGATGTGTTAATGATGTGAGTGCAGGTACAACTGCAGGTTCAATAGCTTGAAGGAGATGACATGGAATAGGATCAAGTGGACAAGTAGTTGGATAATTAGAAAGGATAAGTGATCCAAGGTGTGCAGTGGAGTAACCAGCACATGATCAGTGGAGCAGTGTCGTGTGTAAATAAGGTCCAATTGGTTGCCTGATTTGTGAGTAGCTATAGTTAACACTCTCTTGAGATCAAATTAGGCAAGCAGAGTGTGGAAATCTACAGCCTGAAGTTTATCTAGATGAATGTTGAACTCTCCAAGCAAAACTAGAGAAATACCATCCTCACTAAAGGTTGAGAGCAGTATATCTAATTCATCCAAGAAGTTACCTTGTGGTCCTGGGGGGGCGATAAACAACTACAAGATGGCTTTTAAAAGGGTGGGTAATAGTAACAGAATGTGATTCCCAGAGAAGGTAAAGGAATAAATTTCTAATCATTAGAGATAAGTAGACCAGTACCTCCACCTCTTCCAGTCAGAGAGTGTGGGAAAATGAGAAATTATTGGAAAGTACTGCAGGTGTAGCAGTGTCCTCTGGTTTGATCCAAGTCTCTGTCAGGGCCATGATGTTTAGTCTTGAATGACTAGTAATAGATGTAATGAAATCTGCTTTGTTTACTGCAGACTGGCAATTCCAGAGACCAACAGAAAAAGAAATCAGTGTGTTA
Organism: Labeo calbasu; assembly: GCA_019740295.1. Classification (NCBI taxonomy): domain Eukaryota; kingdom Metazoa; phylum Chordata; class Actinopteri; order Cypriniformes; family Cyprinidae; genus Labeo; species Labeo calbasu. Next base: position 6,453 of record JAHKKF010516741.1, on the reverse strand, counting down.
GCAGACATAGTCAAAGTGAGCAGGTTGTTAGGATTGCGTTGCCTACAGTGTGTGATGCACGGTTTGCAGGTGGTAGTAATAGTAGGGATATGAAAACACATAGTAAGAGTTGGTCATACAAACTGAAACAGAAGTGAAGAAAGGTGTAGGAAAGAGGACGAATCAAAAGCGATACTTAAGTCCCTGCCCGGTGGAGTCGTACGGTAGAGTCGATGTTCTTTGCAGTCGTCAGTCTTCACACAAGGGCTGCCACGGTATAATAACCTTTTCTATATTGGTCTGACAAAAACTGCAATTGAATTCAGCTGAATACACTTAACTGTTAGCACAACAAAGGGCCAAGAAAGTGCATGACACTGACAAGGTACGCAATCTGGTATGAGACCAAACGGCACTTCAGCATGTCTCAACACAGTAAACAAACAAGCGTTTCCTAGCAATGGCAACTGTGCTAAACACTAATTAGATAAGAATAAATACACTTACAAGCTGCTTTTAACTCCTGCTGATTGACTGCTTCTCTCAAAGAGAGAGATTTTTTTACACTTTCTTTTGCTAACACTTGAACACACTTAACAGTTTAGCACAACAAAGGGCCAAGCAAGCGCATGACAATCATACCTTGATCATAGATTTACCATTTGTTATAATTTCCATTTTGTGCTGGTCAATTATGAACAATAGATAAGAACTGAACTCCTAGCAAAAACTTGAGAGAATTGCATGGGGCATAGGGACCACTGCAAATATTTGAGTGGCTCCTCCCCTAACAAACTTTTTACAAAACTTGAGAGCCCTGAATATGGTCATACAGAATATGTGCTTCATAAGTACTAACAAATAGCCAATGTGTTATGAATGGGCATGCTAGTAAACAACTAGTTAATAGAGAGAATTGTTTTACTATACTAAAGTGTTACAGAGTTTTCTCTTAAAACCTATTCGCCAAGCTGCTGAGACAAACTTTTTACTAAGGAATAGACTAAGGAATAGAGAGAAGTCTTAAGCTAAAAGTAAGGGCGGGGTTGACCTTGTTGCTATGGATGATGTCAGCATACTTATTAACTATGTGTACAGTGACTGGGGGGGGTGTTCTGTCAGAGATTTATTCATAGAAATATTGTAGAGCATGATATTATGTTGCCATTTTCAAATAAGTTTAAAAAAAAAAAATGTTGCCACAAATAAAGATTTCAAATTGCAGGCTAAGTGTCACTACTTAAACAAGTATATTTTCAGCTAATTGTCAGCCTCTTACAGGTGTGCTTCTCATAAAAAAAAATAGCAGATATGCATATAAACAGCCTTTTAATTAACAGTAGAATAATCATGGCTGATAGTAAGACATGCAAACGTAAAGGAAAACCAAACTGGAAGAAAGAACAGCCTCTTGCCCAACTTGTTAATGAAAACAAGGATACAGTCAAAGCATAATTTAGAGTTGAGACAACCTCCAAAATCAGGATGTCTCCAGAGTTCCTGCTATATATTATGATCTGAGTGTGGTCTTCATTTGGTCCCGAGCTGCCTCTCTTCCTTCCCACTGACTGTATCATTGTGCTATTGATCTCCTTCCCAGCACCTCTCTCTCCTTCTTTTTCTGCCTGAACATGGTTATTGACCCTCACCTGTCCCTGATAATGATGCGCTACTCATAGTCACATAGTTCTATTAAAGGGTTGCTTCCCGAAGTTATAGATCCTCTTCTGAATTATTTTTTAATTATTAATTATTAACTATTTAGCACCTAAACTCTGGAACAATCTACCAAGTATTGTTCGGAAGGCAGACACACTCAGTCAGTTTAAATCTAGATTAAAGACCCATCTCTTTAACCTGGCTTACACATAACACACTAACAAATTTCTATTATTCAAATCCGTTAAAGTCAACTGGAAAGGATTAATTAACTGGAACTAGGAACACTTCCCATAACAACCAGATGAGTCCTCTGCAGCCTGGAATTAAACTGCTGGTTTTGTCTGGCCAGGGGAGAACTGGCCCCCCAACTGAGCCTGGTTTCTCCCAAGGTATTGTTCTCCATTTCTGTCACTGATGGAGCTTTGGTTTCTTTCCATTGTCGCCTCTGGCTTGCCTAGTTGGGGTACTTAATTTACTACAACTACTACAACCATTAACAAGTTTTAAACTAAATGTCATATGTACAGTCTTGCATTCATATGCAGGAGCGAACATGTTAGTTTAATCATTAATATATAGAACATTTTTCAAAGATATGTCCAAACTTGCAGTCCAGCAGTAACATTAGTTGCAGCAAGCCAGGGTGTCCACAATAAGCTTGAAAAAAAGTTGTCTGTCAACTTGTAAGTAGTGTCTGAATTTTCACAACTGTACACAACATAATATGCACAAAAATATTTTTATAGTATAACACAACACTAAAATGTCTTACCACAGGTTGGTCCGTTGGTTAATGATCTGCCACCGAAAGTTCAGTCTCTGTTTTCAACAAAGTAAAAAACAGAAGATCACATTAGACAAATTCTGTACTGCAGGCAATATTGATTTTTGAACTGAACTGAACAACTAGCTGTTAATGACATATCAGGGGTGTGTCTCTCTTTTGTATGTGTTGTGCAAGAAATCACAAGGAACAAGGTATATCTTGACTCAATGTTGTCAGATCTTACTGGAAAAAAACAACAAAAATAAGCTTAAATCCAAATGCTTTATCTTGAAAATAAGCCAAAATATGGTGACCTGCATAAGCTGGATCACTTTTTAAGCCAAGTAATATTATGTAATAATGTAATATTATTATGTAATGTAATATTTTTTGGTCAAAACAGTGGATACCAAACTTACAAGATAGCAGAACGTTGCTGTGGAGAGTGAGTTCTGTTCAGGACACACACACACAAAAACAACTCACTCCCGTATTTAAATGTGATCATCACTCCTAAAATTTTAAATTGTGTTCATGGCCTGAATGGTGTAAAACAACAGTGAAGTGAAACAGTCTGTGTGGCCTATAGAACCTAAAAATTCCAGAATTTCTTTGTATGGGCACTTCTCCCGGAAGACAGCATGTACACATCAACCAGAGCCAGAGCAAAAACAAGGCCTTCATTCCGGTTACGGAAGTTGTCGGCAGCCCTACACAGGACATGCTCGAGAATGATTTGTCATTTTGTTTTTAGACCATGAAATCAACAGTGTCACCAAAAAAAGTGTTTTTGGTTGTGAGGGAGAGATAACCTTGTTCAGGGTCCCAAAGAACCCAGCGTTAAGGGGAAAGTGCAGTTTGTTTCTCCGGGTAAGCAACGCGTGGTAACACTCTCCATGAAGCCCATATTTATAATACATTATAAGAGTATTCATTATTACAAGTATTATAATGAAGGCAAAATGCATTATAAAAAAAAAGTATAATATGTTATATCATCTCATAAATAATCATAACTATTATGATATAATTATGTTTACGCATTTGCAGTTATAACAATAGAATATGATTATTTATAACACACAATGAACACCATATTAAATCTTATTTTACATTTATAATGTAAATATATTATAATTGTGCGTATCTGCACTGTATCTTACTACATCTTTCAAGTGGTTAGGTGCAGAGTGTTATTTGAGTGCTCCCTGTGAGGCTAATATTAATTTTGATGTGAACTAGTTAATTTCAACTGAAAAAATTGCACGATTTATATGTTAGGTTACATTTTATTTTGATGCTCCCCTTAGTCTACTGACTATAGTCGACTATAAGCAACTTTGCAACTACATGTCGACTAACTGAGTATTAGTAGGCTTATGTTAAGGTTGGGTAGGTAGAATGTTGACATACTTGCAAAGTTACTTATAGTCAGTTTGTGTTTTGGGGAACTATCAAAATAATATGCTAGCATATATTTAGCAGACATATTCTAATACTCCAGTGACTGCTAGTTGACATGTAGTTGCAGAGTTACTAATCAACAGCTGACTAAAGTGTACCATCAAAATAATCAAACTGATATTACAGTAAAAATATTTCAAAGCAAATGTGTCATATTACACATTCATCTGATCTGACATCTGATCTTACGGCTGTTTGAGGAAAAAAATATTATTATTATAACCATACTTATAAGTGGTCACTGAAGTAGCATACGAAAGATGGCAAGATGAGGGACTTATAATACATTATAATACATTATAACACATTATAACTATGAGAACTATAATCCATTGTAACTTACGTGGATGCAACATGTTCATTGTGTGTTATAAATCATCATACTCTTAAGCTATAACCACAAATAAGTAAATATTATAATACAATAAAACTTATGAATATTCATAAGATGATATAACATATTATAAGGTTTTTATAATGCATTATGCATTCATTATAATGCCTTACGAATACCCTTATAATGTATTATAAATATGGGCTTCATAGAAAGTGTTACCCAACGAGTTGTGCAAGTGTTCTCAGCATTTCGGTGACAAATGTTTCGTAAATAAATTAAATTAAAGTCAATAAAGTTTTTGATCTTGTTTTATGTCGACGCCACAGTTTGCAGACGATTGCTACGCAAGTGGCGCCCACGGCACACGTAAGCGTAAAGCTGTATCTGTCTTTCACAAATCTGATAAAACTAAAGACTCTTCGGAGATATGAAGGATGCAATACTACTCCATAGATACTCAAGATTAACATGAGATTGGCAGAAACTGTGTTATGTCCCCTTTAAAGGATGTTTTTTCCCCATAAAATAACTTCTATGAGCAATTTAACCTTTTTAAAGGCTATTGGTTCTATCCTTATATGTATGCATTTTTATGTGACATTCTTTTATTTAAAGTCCCCCTGTAGTCAAAAAATTGTATCCCTGAAAACTAAAGCTTAAAGTGAGAGAGGTGGGTCTAACTCTGGGCTACTTTTACACTGTTGCCGCAGGTTATTATTCAAGCTAGCGGTTTTGCTCTATTAATTTTCTGGTTTTGTTCTGGTAATCCTATTGGTATTTTCTGCATGCTAATAATAGGAATCTATCCATTGACGTAATTGTGTTGAAGTTTGTGACGTAGCAAAAAAAGGGCTGTTTTAAACCACATTTCTGGGACAGCCGCTAGGAAACTACAGTTTTAAGGAGAAAATACTCAGCAATACTAAGATTGTACAGTATATGGCTGTTAAACATCTGCACTGCAGAGGTGGCACAGAAAGTGGTGGTATAAAAACATTTACGTTTTGATGTCAAAAGCTTGTCTTGTCTTGCTGACCTTGCATGCCCTGAAATATGACGTCATTTTGCGGACAGGCTCCAAAGTGCTTGTTTTTGAGCCTTGTTTGATTTTATGGAAAAAAAAAAGGATGTATTTTTATCATTATAAGATGGCTGTGTACACACAATCCAACATACATTTGTCCAAACACTTTCTAAAAGTGGATTTTGCATAATAGGTGCCCTTTAAAATAACACCAAAAACTGCTTCAAATGAAGAATGAAAATGAGAATTATGTCGTAAAAGCTGCAATCCATTTCTTATTGGTTAAAATTAATGGAGACTATCTCGTGTTTTTCTGTGGGTGCTCGATCATTTCTGTGGGGATCAGTGCCTATGACATTAGCACCCTTTTAAAACATCCCAGCTTGTTCAAATCGCAGTAATCAAATACGGTTATAATCATAATTAAAATATGACACGTTAATACTAACCATGGGGAATTTTATCATGATTTATTATCAAACCGGTAATCGTTACATCCCTATTTAAGACTAAAGCCATTACACTGGTGTTGCTACTTAAATCTAAAAATCAAGGTAACACTTTAGTATAGAAAACAATTCTCACGGAGTACAAAAGTTTTTTTTTTTTTTTTCAATATTTCACCCTGTTTTGTCCCACTTCTCAAGAATCACTGATTACTGATTTCTTACATGTATTAGGCTACTGAGCTGTGCTTTGATTCAGCCTCCCAAAATCAAAATGTGCTCTTTACCTTGGACATTTTTTTTTTTTTTTTTTTAATCAAAATGTGATTTTTACCTTGGACTGTGTGCCACCCACTGATATTGGCACCTTGTTAAATATGAGCAAACGTGGCTGTGAAAATAAATCTGCAATCTCATTTATCTTTTTGATCTGTCATTTTAAAAAAAACTTCACAAAATTATAAACTTTCAATGAAGTAAAACAATTTAAAGTGGGGGGAAACTCAAATTATGAAATTAAAGTTTTTATACATCTATATATCTCTGAAGTATATTCTCATTCATATTACCATTTTTAGCACACCAGGGTGACTAGGAGCATGAAGTTGTCCAGCCATGACTTCCTGTTCCACAGGATTATAAATACAGTGGGTACGGAACGTATTTAGACCCCCTTCAATTTTTCACTCTTTGTTATATTGCAGCCATTTGCTAAAATCATTTAAGTTCATTTTTTTTCCTCATTAAATGTACACACAGCACCCCATATTGACAG
>JAHKKF010516740.1:2498-14902 GCA_019740295.1 Labeo calbasu | reverse complement strand
GTAAATTATTTATTATTAACTTTTAATAAACTTTTAATTATTAACTTAATACATCCTTGGTGAATAAAAGTATTAATTTCTTAAAAAAAAGAAAAAAAGAAAAAAGAAACAATAAAAATGTACTGACCCCAAACTTTTGAACGGTAGTGTATATTTAAGAAGCATTTTGTTATTTCACTTTCTGAACTACACTTTTTTTTTTACATTCACACATTCGGCAGATGCTTTTATCTAAAGAAATTTACACTGCGTTGATTTCCTGGGAATCAAACCCATGATCTTAATGTTGCAAGCGCCATACTTTAACTGTCTGAGCTTCAGGAAAACACAAAATAAGTTATTTTTCTAAACTTCTTGTATTTAAATGTTTTAAAAAATGTTAAAAGTAGTGTTAAAAAAGGCAAATAAATAAATTAATAAATTAATAAATTAATAAATTGTTAAATACAGTTTTAAAAATGTTCTCATGTGTATGCGTTAATTAATTATTAATTCATTAATTTTTAATTATTATTTTTTCATTTATTTATTATAATTAAAATAAATGTTTACTGTTCTTAAAACAAGGCAAAAAAGGGCACAAAAAACAAATATATATATATATATATATATTAAAATAAAATAGTTAAATTTATTTTTAATTATTAGATTTTTTTTCATTTATTTATTATTACTAAAAATAAAGGTTTACTGTTTTTATTTGATTTATGTTTTTTTAAAGTGTTATTTTTCAAAAATTACACTGAATCCGATGACTTTATTTATTTATTTAGGTTTGTCAGAAATGTATGATTTTATTCTTGATATTCATTTTTTTTTCTCATTTAGGATCATGAACATGCATGCAGAATTTGTGAAATGTTTCTACAAAATTTATATAACAAGAATAAATGGTTAAAGTCAGCTGCACAGAAAAAAAATGTTTATATATATATATATATATATATAATTTTTTTCAACTAAATTCTAAGGATGTTTACATTTACTTTTGAAAAAGGCATTAAATATCTTTTAAAAAATACTGTTTATAAAATTTTAAGGTGATGAAAAAAAAAACTCTTAAAAACATTCTCCAATTTTTAAAGATTTTTTTTCTCAATTATATTAAAATCAATTAGGACCACAAAGATTGTATCTAGAATTTTAACATAACACTTCCACATGTAGCTCATCCCACACTGTTTGTGCTCGACCAATCAGAAGCCACCTAAAAAGTCATCTGAACACCTTAGCAACTACTGCAATGCGATGGAAACCAAGTCACGCACAAGAAACAATAAAACTGTAGTTCGTATTTATGCACTGACCATCTGAGAGTCACGTTTGAGGGGGACGAACGGGAGGAGTTCATGCTTCACTCTTTTCCTGTCATCTTTTCTTTTTCTTCTCTTTTTCTCCCTCTCTCTCATGGCCCTGAGTATATTTATCTTTTTATGGCTTCACTCGAGGCAGATCCTCGTCTTTCCTTTTTTTTCCCCCTCCAACATAAAGATACAAAAATAAAACAAGGTTACCGCCACCACAGGGGAGTATAAAAGTTCAAAAATAATAGTCAGAAGCCACGGACCCTCCTGTACCCCCCATATAAAGCTCCTACACCCCCACCCACGGACGCACACCCCACCCAACCCTCCGCCCGCCCGCCCGGGCCTTTAAAGCTGCGGACGCGACCGCTAGCCCACTTCAGACCACCATAAACATGTCAGGCCCTGATGACAGAGCCGGCCCCGGGATGCTTTATACCAACTGACCTCAACTCCAGCTCATTAGAGCCAGTAAATTAGAACCATACATCCCGAGGCAAAGACGAGTCGGATGAGAAGAGAACGCACTATATGAGGGGTGATGTGTGCATTTCATCATAGAAATAAACTTTGTTATGTGTGCAATGCTTCCCAAACTCACAGCTTTTACGATTGCAGTTTTCAGTGGCATGCCTGCACTTGCATCTCATCGTTTTTTTGTTTTTTTGTTTTTTTTACACAGGAAAATCCATTGCTGGGTTTCGAAGCCTTTACTATATAAAAAATGAAGTGTATTAACAATTCTATATGCAAACTTGTTGATGCAATCCTGCCACGGAAAATTCACTGAAAACAAACAAACAAACAAAACATTTTACTCAGAAATGGCTAGATTTTAACAAGAATTACAAAGAATAGGCAAGAGTTACACTGAATTAAAACTTAAATAGCTTATGTATTTATTTATTTGTTTGTAGAATGTAGTCCAATTATCTTTGTTTTATTTACAACTTTAAACAATCTTTTTTTTTTAGCGAATAGGTGGGAGATTTTCTAAATTTTTCAAACTTATCTAAAATTGTTCTTAAATTTCATAAAAACATAAAAAGCAAAAATAGATAACATGCATAAGGCACTAATGTGGCAAATCGAAAAAAAAAAAAAAATTGTACAAAATAAAGTGTTAGAAATTAATCCTTTGTGAGCGCTGTAATAAAATAAAAAAATAAAAAATAAAAAAAATAAAATAAATACCCCCTCACTGTATAAAGAGTCTCTTCTCTCATAAAAGAGAATAAAAAAAGTTATAAAAAAATAGTTGTTACCTAATTTAAATTCCATAAGCAAACATTGAGATCATCTTTTCACTTAAGATTCAAAATGTGGAACAATCTTTTGAATGTTTAATTTAAATGTTAAATTTCATAAAAAAATGAGGTTTATAAAAACCAAAAAATATATAACACACATTAGGCACACCTGAGCTGAATAAATGAAAAGGAAAATTTCAAGTGCTTCCGCACAAGCACTGTATTAAAAATAAAAAATAAAAAATAAATAAAACCCCCACTTTAGAAGGTGTTTTTTTTCTAATGAAATAAAATACATTAAAAAAAGTCTAATTTAAATTCAACATGCAAAAATGTTGATACCTTCTTGTCACTTAAGATTCAGAATGTGGAACATTCTCACAACATAAGTGGGAATTTTATAACTACATAAAAACAAAATGCAAGGTTTAGAAAAAAACTAATTTTTTTTTTAAATAAACAATTTTAAAATTAAATTCAAATAATTAAAAAAATGAATGAATAAAATTAGATTAAAAACCCTCACTGCATAAGGACTTGATGCTGAAACGTTCGAGTGAGTCGAGTGGTCAGTCGTCTCCTCCGATCATCTCCCGTCCCGTGCCGGTCGTCCTGCAGCGTTTTGCGGGGTAATTGTCCGGCGGTGGGGCCGGTGGGGGTAATTGGTCCTCGCAGACAGCGGGGGAGGTTTAATTTCCTCGAGTGGCGTTCTGAGAGACTCTTTGTGTGACTGAGAGCTCTGCTTTGTTTGTGCTGCAAAAACTAATTAAGGCATTTGTTGAGCCGTAAGACAGTACGAATGACAGAGCAGCAGCAAGAAGCTCAAAAAACTCAGGGAAACTCAGATCATAAGGGAAATACGGGAGGCTGACGGCATGAGGAAAGGTTATCCGGTTTTATATTCTTTCCCTTCGTGAACCATTACTCACAGGCCAAACATTCAAAGCAATGACACTTCATTTCTGGAGAAAAAAGGTTTTACTCACACTTTGTGGTCAGCTTATTCTGAGCATTCATACACTTGATTTATGACATCCCACATGCAGCGTCTCTGGATTCAATATGCTGCTGTGATACTCAAACACTAAAGCACTTTCAGGCCAAACCTCACAACAAGGCATTTGGCCCAACACAAAGATGTTTTCTTACAATTATTATTGTTTTTTACACAAACCGTGAATATATCGGCAGCGTGCAGGTTTTCGGGCATTTGGGATGCTTTCAGATATGTCTTCTTTAATATATTAAAAACAGATGCATCATAAATAAATGTGAACGAATCTGACAAAGACAAGTCATATTTCAACCCAAAATGAAAAGAAATACAAAATCATATATTTTAATAAAGAGAATCAAGCAAATTTCATCTAATTATAGTCATTGAGATGTTTTGCAACAAGTTCAAGTCTTCATTACAATGTATCATTACTCTTCAATGAATCATTACTGTAACACTCTTTACTTTTGAAACACTGTTACAGTTATAAGAAACAAATTGAGAATCATAATGTATCACTGTTTTGTATTGCAGTAAATCAGATTTTACAATTAAAATGTTTCATGTAAATTAGCATATATTAAATACAATTATGTATACACCATGATGGATTCACTTTATCATATCAAAATTTTTTTTTATGTTTTATTTTACAGTAATGATAATTTGAGGGAAATGTGTTTAGATAAAAAAATATATATATATATATATATATATATATATATGGTTAAGCATATTTTCTTTCCTTTGATAATAGTAAAAAAAATAATGCAAAAATGAATGCAAAAAAGTTCTTAAAATAAGGCTAAATTTTAGTTAAGCATTAATATTTTTTCTTTCTTTTGATAAAAAATAAAACACCAATGCAAACAAACAAAAATAAGTCTTAAAATTAGGCTAAATTTTAGTTAAGCGTACATGTTTTCCCAGTGTTTTGCTAAAAAAAAAAAAAAAGTTCAGGTTCTTAAGGCTAATTTTATAGCATATATTTTTGATTTTTTTTTATTTCTGGGTGAAATAGGACCTGAGATGTTTGTGAACATTTCTGTGAAATTCACATACATTAAAAACTCTCTTGCTCCACATACGGTGCTTTCAACGCTTCACTAGGTTTTATAGTTTGACTTTTACTATAACACATTTCTAGAAATTTGTCTCACGATCTTACTCCCACCATTTGTTAAGGATTTTTCTTCAAAACGTAATGTTTTACACACGAAGATTTAAATTGTTTTTCTAAAAAAACTTCTTATGAGATTGAATCAGAAGTAGTTCAAATTGATCTGCCCAAATCAGAAAAATAAATAAAACCATCACAGGAATGAGAAGACTTAATTTATTCATAAATGACTTGCTTCATGGTCTACCTCCATTCAGCAAAACCAGTGAAACACAACATTGTCTCATAATTTAAAACATAAATTAGATTTGATGTAAATAGGAAATTAAATAAAACAATGATAAGCGACAGGACCAATAATGAAACAAAAGAATACGGGTTCACTGTACACCAGATCTCCTCTTTGCAGCCTAAACCGAAGATTACGTCCTGATCAATTCAAATCAAAGTAAGGAGTCCTCAAGAAAGCATTCAGGATTTAAAAAAATAAAAGAAATCAATTTTAATTAAATAAAAACAGATCACAAGGACAAAATGTGCATCGATTGGAAGCCCAAATGTCAGATGCTCTGCTGACAGAAACACTCTACTAAACGTTGGGCTTAAAACAGCCGCCTCTAAAAGAAGGAATCTAAAATATAGCATGAGAAATAATTCAATAATAATAATAATGATAATTCAAAATGTAGGTCACTCCAGACAAACGTGTCTGAAGTTCTTGTGTAAAATGATGATTCATCTTCATGTCTGGGAGTTTTTCTCCCAAAATCTTCCAGTCTACAAACGTCCATGATACGCATTCGACTAGTTCCTAAACACAGATTGCATAATAAAAACACAGGATATCATTTGAAACGCAGCTTAGCACCAATGCAACAGTAGCTCCACTTGTCAGAGTCCTCCTCATCCAATTCCCCACACAGCGCTTTTATATCTCCAGCAGCCCGCTGCTGCTGTCCACACCGTTCCCCGTGCTGCTCTTGTCCTCTCCGCCAACCGCCGGGTCCTGCATGCCGCCCGCGGCCCCCTGAGGAGCCACTTTGCCGGAATCCGTCGGCTCCTCGGTTCCTCTGGGCTCCGCCTCCTCTTCCGGCCCCTTCCCTTGCAGGCTGGCTTCCGTGTGGGTTTTCTGATGCTTGCTGAGGTGGTCGCTACGAGTGAAGCGCTTATTGCACAGGAGACACGTGAACTTCTTTTCCCGCGTGTGGGTGCGGACGTGGCGCTCCAGCTCGTCGGAGCGGGTGAAGCGCTTCCCGCAGAAGAGCCAGTTGCAGACGAAGGGTCTTTCGCCCGTGTGCCAGCGCAGGTGGGCTTTCAGATGCGAGGCCTTGCCGTAAACCTTCCCGCAGCCGGGAATGTGGCAGCTGTGGACGGGTTTCTTGCGCAGGGATGCGGCCGACGCACCAAGCCTCTCCAGCTCTTGGCAGTTCGGGCAATCGCAAGACGACCGCCCGGTGGTGGATCCCCCGGTGTACCCGGGGGTTCCCCGGGCCGGTTTGAGCCCCATGGAATTGTCCAGGATTCCAGAAGTGGTTACGGGTTTGGGCTTGTACATGTCCTGCGGGAGCATGTGCTGTGAGGACTGCAGCAGGTGCGAGGACGAACTCAAGCCTACGGACGGGTACGGAGCCGGGTTCAGAGGTGTGAAATCGGGAGTGTAACTAGGCATCTGCGGGTTTAGGGACGCTTGAGGAGCCACAGGTTGCAAGGGCGCTTGGAGGCTCTCGGGTTGAGGCTGTCCAGCGCTTAGCCAGTTTGAATTGGTGTGGACGTCCCACCAAGAAGAAGTCGCGTTCGCAGGTGCGGCCGTGATCCCGGGATGGATGCCCTTGTACCAGGAGCCGTAGGGGTGCGTCATGTCCAAGTAGGTGTTGACGCTGGTCAGGCAGTCCGCTGTGGCTTTGGTTCCCAGGAGCGAAGGGTCCTGAGAGGCACTCGAGGTTTGGAAACTGGAGAACGGGTTGTATTCGGAGCCGTACGCTCCCGTGGGCGCAGGAGGAGGGCTGCCGGTGGGGGTGAGCAAACCCCCGGCGGAGCTGAAGGAGCCGCTGTAAGAGTCCGCGACGCCCTCGTTGCCCCGTCCGTTATTCTTAGGGCTCTGGAGTTCAGAGGTCATGCTGTAGGCTTTCTTAACTGCTGCCGCGCTTCCCGCTTTGCCGGGCGTGGCGGAGTCTCGGACTGGACTGGTGTTCCCGAACTTGTTGCAGGTGGCGGTTAGCATAGCCAAGGGACTGGATCCATAACGTGTTTCCTCCTGAGAAGAGAACGAGAGATCAGAATGCAATTCAGAGAGGCTGCACAAACATCCTTCCTGCGTTATTAGTCTAGACAGAAATATGCACCAGCGCTGACAACGCAATAATTAATGTCACCACACATGGAGTTCCTGTTTAGCATGTTTACATCTCCATAGTGACCATCCGTCCATGAAAAACAGGCGGCAATGTGATATTGTTTGGAAGAACAAACAATTGTGTTGTCAATCAATGTTCCAATTGTGCATGTGAAGACTTTAAAGCATTCAATTCTTTACTGAAGATTCACAGATCTAAGCACACAGCCTCAGAAGAGCAGGTGGTAACCATGTTTACAGCCAATCAGTAATTCAAGACTGAAAACAAAAAGCTTTCTATTTAGGTGCTGAATTAAAAAGTAACATGTTAAGTCCAAATGTGACCTTACAGTTACAGACTACAGTTGGACTCGGCTTCATCTGGAATGGCAGTGGTCTACCCTATTTTCCGTCGGGAAGTGATGATAAATGAATGAGTAAGGCGCAGTGTGTGATGATGATATTTCCCGCTGAGTGTGTGCGGTTCATCTTGGCAAAGGTTCCGCTCCCGTTTCCAGGTTAATTGCTCCCCATTACCGCGTGGAGCTTAAATTTGATGCCTACATCCAAAACCATCGCCGCAAGAGTTTTATGTCTCCTAGTTTTTTCATAATTCAGAGTCTAGGCTGGACTATCTGCTCAGAAGTTTGAACTTTTTCTGATCGTGTCGCAACAAACCCTACGCTCTTGACAATAAAGGTTCCTCAGAGGTTCTTGGGTTTAGCAAAGAACCCTGTTCTCACATTTTCACAAGTTTCACAAGTATGGGTTATGCACATTAGTGTATTAATGTCTACGTTTTTAAAACACCAAAGGACTACAGGATGAAAAGTTGAGGAACTTTTGTAAGTTCTTTAATCAGTGGTTGGAGAGCAGAGAGTCTTTGAATGTGTGTTTTCTTTGTATTTACAATAACATTATCGCATTCAATCCAATTAGAGCTAATCTGAGATGAGCTGCTTTCATTCTACTTTTAATTTCTTATAGAAGCCATCCAACAACTTTTACAGAGCAACCAGAATCAGAAGAGGAGTAAACCAATAACGCGCATAACTCCGTATAGTACTAATTTAAAACATCTTGTTTGAAACGCTCATAAGTATGTACAGAAATCCGATATGAAAGCACAATAAAAACAATGATATGTTTCCGTACCTCCAGAATCGACGCGGCCATCCCGGAGGAAGCGGTCCTGTGAAGTTCAGTCCAAAAGCAGGAGGAGAAGCTCGCGGTCCGGGTGAGTCTGACTGAAATAAACTCCGCCGGAGCGCAGCGACTCTTCTATGAGGAGACCCGGATACCGGGAGACCCGCCTCCTAATGACAGGAGACTCAAGAGACTTTGAACAACCGCCGAGAGACACAGAGAGAGAGAGAGAGAGAGAGAGACAGAGAGAGAGAGACCCAAATGGACAGATGGATAGATTGCGAATTATGGTGAGGTTTGATTCTCCTAATCAAAGTTTGAGCCCCCCTAAAGAACTCAAATAAAAAAGACGGGGGTCTCGAAGGTATGTATTGTTTTTATACGCAAGTCTGTATGCTTTTAAGCAGCGTTTTTAAACAACCGCAAAAAAATAGTCCGAGATCTAAATGGAAAAAAACGCGTTAGCGTGCGGAGTAACCATAGCAACAGCACGATCACGAACATTTGGTAGACTACGGTAATTACTTAAAACATTATTATACATTCACACCTCGAATATGCCACTAAATCCTGTGTTTTGATTTAAAAAAAATTTACTTTTATTTTATATACATTTTCTGTAAACAGTAGCTTGGAATTCTTCCATTGGACCAGGAATACTTGTACAAGGAGTGTATGTATATATCAGCAACTATCCCTTACGAAAATTAACCATGGTTTTACTACAAATAAAACCAAAACAACATTGTAACTACAAATTAACCATGGTTTTGGTATTCTAACCATAGTTTAACCATGGTATTTGTAGTAAAACTGGTTTCACAAATGGTAATCAATGCACCAAAACACCATGGCACTTTTACTATAATAAAACCATGGTTAATTTTCGTAAGGGATAAGTTTTACAAACTGCACAAATGCTTATTGTCTCTATTAGTGCTTTTGCATGTTGGATTTATTGCATTTATTACTAAATCTATCTTATTACTAACTATCTAACTATCTATCTATCTATCAGTGGTGGTGTCCTGAAGTTTTTTTTGTTGTTGTTGTTAAATCAAATGTAAAATCATTTTAGTTAAATAAACATTTCTTGCAGAAAGAAAAAAGAAAAAAGAAAAACAATTCTATTTCATATTTTTACATTAACAATGTAAAAAATATTCTATTTATAAGAATATACTCTATAAACAGAATAGAAAATATTCTATTTAACAGTTCTTAAGCATTTTACATTTATTCCAAAGTATCTCAAGGTAGTAACAGCTTAAACAATACATGTGATCCTGCGCCACAAAACCAGTTATAAGGGTCAATTTTTGGAAATTGAATTTATGCATGAAATTCATCTGAAAGCTGAATAAATAAGATTTCCACTGAAGTATGGTTTGTTAGGATAGACAATATTTGGTCGAGATACAACTATTTGAAAATCTGCAATCTGAGGGGAAAATCGCATTTAAAGTTGTCCAAATAAAGTTCTTAGCAATGCATATTACTAATCAAAAATTAAGTTTTGATATATTTATTGATACATCTTCATGGAACATGATTTTTACTAAAACAAAATCAATAATTTTGACCCATACAATGTATTGTTGGCCATTGCTACAAATATACCTGTGATACTTATGACTGGTTTTGTGATTCAGGCTCACACATTTTATTTGTGGACTGATGTTCAGCTATTTTTTTAATAGTGAACTTCTAAATATATTGGAATTTTTCAAATCACCAGTCATCAAAGCTCTGTAAATATTGGTCACAGTCGAGATTTCGCTGATTACTCACCACAAACATTATAAATCTTATTTTGACGTAACAGTGCAGTTATATCGAAGTGTGTGAGTTGTTTACTTACTTTTTTTTAAATGAGTCCTCCCATTAATGCCATTATATTGCTCATTCAGGCTGATTTGTAAACAGGCACGAACACAAGAGGCGGGATTTATCGCATGAACCCATCCTCACATCCACACACACGTTGTGTAGGCCTAGGCCTATATTCTATGTCTGATTAATGCTTTAGGCAGAGTAACATTTTTAGAAAACCTGTTTAAATCTGGAATTTTGAAAGAGCTAAAAATAAAGCAAGCAACTTATCTTAATATGCAATATTACTTCATATGCAGTTGTTTTAATGTGCACAGCCAGTGTCAGTGCATCCATGCCTTTGGTTCCATATTGCAGAGAAAAAGGGCTTCATCAATGCTTATGATCAAAAAAAAAAAAAAAATGTATGGATGGGAGAAGAGGATGTGCCCGTTTAAAATGGGGAAAATTAGTTAAAATCAGTAAACTAATTGATCCTATCATATATCAGTCATACAAATAAGGATTTCCCCACATGCTTTTATCTTTAGGGTTAGTTTACAGGCAAATGAAGTTATTGTCAGTTCTGCCAGTGTTTTTACACTTAAAGCATAGATAATATAATTTAGTAAATGATGCGAAAATGCAATTTACTTACGCAGATTTCAATAACCCATTTCAACAACATCTATCAAATCAAGAGAATCCTGTTATATCTAAGTGGTGTTTGTGGTTTCAGTCAATGACGACTGTAAAGACAATGTCGAAGACTGTAAGTGAACATGCAGAGCGGAAAGTATACTGTTATCCTGCCAATTTAAAGGCAATTAGCTCAGACAGAGAGAAACAACATTACAATCTGATTTTATGAGAAATAGTAGCAAAACGATTCTGATTAACAATTAAAAAGGGGAAATGATGTGTTCTATGTTCTGAAATATCAGAAAAGAGACAAACGTCATTTTTTAGTCATGTGCACGAAAGTCAAAGATCTTTCAACAACCTTGCCTATGAACTTCAAATGCAATTTGTTTATTTTCTTTATATCAAAGTAGCCTTTTGCTTTTTTTCCCCCTTAATTTTTCCACATTTGGTTTGAGAGCGTGTTCGTGCATCGCGCAGAAGTCGTCAGCTGTTAAGAGTCTCGCTCTGGCTTACAGACATCCATCAAGTGAATAAACAGTTGGAACAGCCTTCCGACAGCCCATCTTGGTTTTGAGTGTCCTTGTGGGTGTTGCTTTTTTCCAAAATGAGGGGAGAGAAGATTAAAATTGTTTTCAAAAATAAACATGTAATTTCATTCTTTATTTTCTCCCTCAATTACAAGGCATGGTCAGAGCAAGCTTGTAGTTTGTGAGAGTTTGGCCCTTACAGTAACACACAGACTATATTTAGCAGTCTGCTCTTCAACTGACCCTGCGTCTCTACCTTGCCGAGCACAAAACGAAACACACACACATACACAATCACGCAACGCATTAATTTCTGCAATCATAGTATTGAACTGCACTGGCTAATTAGATTGGTGCCATAGGGGGCACTGTTATTTCTAACGACATGAATCACGCTACTGTCAGAAACACTGCAGCAAAGACCACACAGTGATTTATTGGCAGATTTAAATGTTAGATTAGCTCATTTTTTGGAGCTCTTAGCAGCCGTAATCCACACTCCTACTTTGGTGGAAGTAAATAATGCAGTAAACTCTCCCATGCTGGTCGACGAGATAAGAAAACCATTTAGAGACTCTTAACCAAACAGCGACTAAATAAACTTTCAGCAGGTATACAGCATAAAAATGTAACTGTAAAACATCAAACACATCAACACGGTAACGAAAAGCATGCTCATCAAGCCATTTTGAGGTCATTTAATTAATATACAGTATAATTGGAGAAGGCTGAGCGTGTGTTGAAAAGCCAAGAATCATTTTCCAATTTATAATATTTGCAATTTGCCGGGATGGCCTAATGAATTTGCGCTCGTGCATTTATCTCAATCTTGTCTCTCTCATCTGATCTCTTGACTTTACTTCCCAAATGAATGGAAACACATGTAAAGACATGGGTTACTAAAAACTATGATGCAACTGGAAGAACGGAATGATTCAACAAGGAGGAAAAAATGTAGACTTGTAATTTAGCAGGTCAACTTTTTTTGGCCTCATTTGTCTTTCATCATACTGCATTATAAATAAACATACAATCAAAATGAACAGCTTGTTCACAAATCTGCCTTGGGCATTTTGAATGTTCATCACATTAAATAAAAATAAAGTGCATTAGTAGACTGTAAAAAATAAAAAACACAATTTGTTGAGTCAGCTTAAAATAACTTGTTACCCTGCTGCCTTAAAATTTTAAGTTGATTCAACTCAAATATCTAAGTTGTCACTTAGTATAATTTAACATTTCAAGTTGAATAAACTTTTGAGTTGACTGAA
>JAHKKF010516739.1:10318-93285 GCA_019740295.1 Labeo calbasu | reverse complement strand
TCTCAGGTTTATCACAGTCATATTACAATGATTTCTGAAGAATCATGTGACACTGAAGACTGGAGTAATGATGCTGAAAATTCAGATTTGATCACAGAAATAAATTACATTTTAATACATATTCACATAGAAAACGGCTATTTTAAATTGTAATAATTAAAATTGTTTTTTTTGTTAATTTTCTTTATATTTATTTTAAATTGTAATATTTTTATACTGATTTTTACTGTATTTTTTGATCAAATATATGCAGCCTGGGTGAGCAGAAGAGTTTTAACTAGTAGCGTGTGCATTAAAGATGTATTTTCCTTCTGGAAAAGATTATTTTTAAGACCTATGAAGCTGAATGGATAGATTGTCAGAGGCTCTCTGAGGCTGATATTGCAAACGGTAGGAGCTGTCGTTATGTGTTACTCGTGGCATTTTTTCAATCCGGTTTATCAGGAAACTCCAGTGAGAACAGGAACTGGTTGTGTCGGAGCGGTTCGGGTCTGTTTGTGTCTCTGATCTCATCTGGCAGATCTCTGGCGCAGGCCGAGCTTTATCATGAGAATCATCTGAGACTTCCTCATTTGAGGGACGGCACATGACCGAGCGCTTTGAGGAACTAGAGGTTTGCAGAGCTCGTTTCTCCTGCTGTAATGGAGAACATGAGAAGTTTTGGCTGGTTTTGCTCAGCGTGACTGTGAAACTTGACATCTTGGTGCGTTTCCTCTTCTTTTCTGGCCTCTCGTGATCTTGAGCGTCGTGCAAACGAAGGAGCTGGTACGTTCTGCAGCTTCAGAATGCTGGGTAGGTTTGTACAAACCCTCAGTCCAGGGTTATTTTGGTTGCTTGCGTAACCTTTGTGTGTTCACCGAGGGCACCATTCCCAATTCAACCCAAAATAACTCTCTGAGCACGCTTTAGGAAGTGTTCTTCAGGAAACGGGCCGTTCTCTCGCCGGTCCGCACGAGTGGATTAGAACCGCACAATCAGATGATTTCAGGGCTCGTATCTTCACGCGTTCGAGCCTTTAGACGATACGTGATGCGTTGTTTGTAGTGGCTCTTTAAAGTGATAGTCCACCCAGAAATGGTCGTTCCGTCATCATTCGATGACTCTCACGTCATCCCAAACATGTTTTCATCTTCTGCAAAACATAAAAGAAGACATTTCGAAGAAGCAAACAACACTGGAGCCTTTGACTTTCATTTTATGGACAAAAAACACCATAAAACATCCATAAAATGAAAGTCAAAGGGTCCAGTTTTGTTTAGGTCTTCAAAATGTCTCGTTTTATGTTCTAGAGAAGACAGAAAGTCTCTTAGATCGGCTTCCCAACCCCTTTTAGAGTAAAAATCAGACTCCAGGATAGTCAAAGTGTACAGACTCAAAGTAACTGAAAGTAAAACCATAAAGTGTTACTTGAAAAACAAACATTAAAACAAAATATATATATATATATATAAACCTGCTTCTTTATTTATCAAGTGAAATGTTAATATAAATAAAGCCAAATGTAATCAAATTGCTGATTTTCAGCTCTTCCACGTTTTATTTAGGCATCAACTTGATACTGAAGCAGCAGTCGTTTCAGCATCTCTGGTCCTGTTCCAGTGAGGTTTATGTGGCAGAAGTCTGTTGATCGACCCTGTCGTGTGTTTTACGTAACGTGTTCCATAAGCTTATATAACAGACAGTCGTGTCTGTCGAGATCGGCACACATGCTCCAAACCGCACGCTGAAGATCCCGTTCCACCCGTCTGCACAGACGTGAAGTGAAAGAACCTGATCTTCAGTTCCTGTATCTTCAGACTGTGGAAAGACCAGAACCGTGTTTGAGGAAACGGCGCAACTACGAGCGAAAATATCTCTGGCATTTTGGCTGCAGTATGTGCTTCTGTCCACGTTTGTTTTTAACCTTCTGTACTGTTTTGCACATTCGGGTCTGTTTGTCAAAAATGAATATTTTTCAAACAAAACCATTTTCTATTTTATCAGCAACTTCTTTTTTATTAATTATGAAAATTCTTTGAAATTTCAAATTAGACATGAACTAACCCAAAAAAACTATAATGCAAAATATATATAAATTTAGTTTCAGTATTGAGGAGAAATGTTCTTTCATTATATGATTGTATGAAATTTATAAGAACATATAATTTGAGAATTACTAGTATTAACCCCATAGAAATCAATAGCATTTAATTATTGAATTCATGATTGCTCAAAAACAGTAAAAATTAATGAAACGTACATATTTATTTCTAAAAAGAAAAAAGCATCAAGGCAACATATATATTACTCTGAAAATTTTTCACACAAAGTAAATTAATTTTACTCTAAACTTAAACTTCACTTTCAGATGAAGAAAATTATCCATTTTTCATGCTGCAATAGTTTTGTTTATCAACAAAATTCAGTTCCAAAACAGTTTTGACACTCATATAAATTCATAAATAATTCTACAAAAAGTATTTTTTTTGGCACCTAATGTGACTACATACATACCCGGGTCAGAAATGACCCGAACTTGAAACGTGTGACTTTAAAAGTACTTGTAAAAAAATATTGTGTATTTTGAGGGTCTGAAAGTATTTAATAAGTTTCATTCCCCTACTAACATGTTTTGTTTTTTTCCAAACAGACCCGAATGTGTTATGAGGGTTAAACTATTGCGATATTTATTTTTTTATATTGTTCTAGAGGAAAGATCTGAGACAAACGTAATATGTCAGTGAAGTGTAACGGGCCTGAGCTCTGAGTGATTAAATACTCCTCGAGCGACTGTATCATTTAAAACTCTGAATACACGATGTTTGTAATAATCAGGGTAAATATTAATAGAGAATTAATAAAGTTCTTCAGCCGTCAACCCTCAATACATTTGCTGAAAATGTTGTTAATCAGCGCGTCATTATTCGTTCATGAGATCTGATGAGATGTTTCTGCTGAAACAGAATGATGAATGTTTAGCCAGAGAGTGTAATCTTCAATCACGACCCCATCCGTCCCGTCCGTCTCTCTCTCTCTCTGTGAGTGTGTGGTGTGAGGTGGTGGACCAATGGTTAAGGACAAAACCCCTGTACTTCTAATCAGCTTAATGTTGGCTTATTCAGAGAGTGTCTTTGAGAGGGGCAGCTGCTCCGGGAGCGTATAGAGAGGAGGCTGTTGCGGCAGGTCGTCCGGTTGGTGATTAACAAACGTCAGTAGACTTTGGAATCTGGTTGCGTTGGGATTGAAAGGTCTCGCAGGTGTCCGGGTCGGATCGGCATTCGCTGCTTACGGTTTTTTCCCATAGCTCGCTCGTCTTCCTCATTCTTAGCTCAGGGCTGCAGATGTTTTGTGAGCTCTGAAGAGGGAAGTTCAGGCATGCTTTGCATTTTTAGACCCCCTCGTGAAGCTGTAGTTCCTCTAAGCTCGTTTTGAGGACGTGAGAGACTCTTGACTCTGTCCTGTGAGAATGCATGCTTGGAAATCAACTAGTCAGCAGTCCACCAGTCAGTCTTGATGATCCCCAGTGCAGTGTTTTTGCATGTGGAACACTGAAAAATATCCACCTAATTCAAAACTGATTTTAAAATAAAAATGAAGCGATCATGGGTTGATCTCTTACACGCTGTGTTGAAGTCTTCAGCACTTTAGATGCTTGACAAAAACATTTAAGACACTTCTGTTTGTCTTTTACTTTAATGTGCCA
Organism: Labeo calbasu; assembly: GCA_019740295.1. Classification (NCBI taxonomy): domain Eukaryota; kingdom Metazoa; phylum Chordata; class Actinopteri; order Cypriniformes; family Cyprinidae; genus Labeo; species Labeo calbasu. The sequence goes on along the minus strand of JAHKKF010516739.1, from coordinate 89,603 downwards.
GTAGGAAACTTCTCCAAGATGCATGGAAAGACAACCGATCTCCAAGGTGCAGTACTGCGAGAAGAGTTATTTATGAATCGTCTCGATATTTGGTGCGTCCATTCTTTACTTTGTCCCAAATGCACCTGTGCACCATTTTTAAGAATGTTTGCAGGTAGGTTGTTCTAACATCTTGGACTTCCACAGTGATGTTTCCTTATGGCGCACTAAAGCAAAAGATATAAATGACCATTTTAAAACTAGGGTTTTAATGTGCTAAAGCACTGTACAAGCTCACTTTGGATGCACTATAAATCACTATAAAGCTTCTGCCGAACGTTTAAAAGGTCTTTCAACTTGAACAGGACACGGAGCGCAGCAGTCAGTGACGTCCGTTTAGTGCATGTTTGCGTTGAGAAATCAAAAACACGTTTTATGTAAACGCCCCAGTATCACACTGAAGCACAATGCACTGTTGAGACTGGTAGAGTTCGCAACACTAAGATAATGGGTTCGATTCTTATATGTAGTGCTGAAGTCTTTGGCACATTATATGCTTGACAAAAACATTTAAGACACTTCTGATTGTCTTTTACTTTAATGTGCCAGTAAGAAACATTTCCAAGATGCTTGATAGAACAACCAATCTCCAAGGTGCAGTGCTGCGAGAAGATTCAGCCGTTGCTGTAAGAGTTATTTATGAATTGTCTCGATATTTGGTGCGTCCATTCTTTGCTTTGTCCCAAATGCACCTGTGCAGCATTTTTAAGAAAGTTTGCAGGTAGGTTGTTCTAACGTCTTGAGAACTTCCACAGTGATGTTTCCTACTGACACACTAAAGCGAACGATATAAACGACCAAGTGTTTTTGTTTAACAACTAATGTAATTGCTCAAGCTTCAGTTGTATGCTTTTGGATGCACTGTAAATCACTTTGGGTAAAAGCTTCTGCAGTGACGTCAGTGACGTCCGTCTAGTGCATGTCTGCATTGAAAAATCCAAAACGCATTTTATGTAAGCACCCCAGTATCACACTGAAGTACACTGCACTGTCGACACTGGTAGAGCTCGCAACACTTAGATAATGGGTTCAATTCTTATACATTGTGTTTGGCACAACAGACGCCAACATGCAAGATACAGTACTGTGAGAAGTTTTAGCCACTGTTGTAAGAGTTATTTATCATGTTGAAATTTGGTGCGTCCATCTTTTGCTTTGTCCCAAATGCACCTGTGCACCATTTTTAAGAAAGTTTGCAGGTAGGTTGTTCTAACACCTTGGAGAAGATTCCATGGTCATATAAATAGCCAAGTGTTTTTGTGAAGCATCTAATGTGCCAGAGTCTTCACCGTACAAGCTCCATTTGCACACCTTTGGATGCACTGTAAATCACTTTGGGTATAAGCTTCTGCCGCATGTAAAATGTGATATGTTTTTTTTAAATCCCAAGATGTTGAAAATATGACAGGCTGAGCTCAGGCTGGCATGCCAGAAGGTTTTTTTTTTCCTGTGCTTCTGCTGAGCTGTGCAGGCTGAAGGTTTGGGTGCGTTACATCTGCTAGATAGATTTCTGTCAGCTGCTCTCCAGTGGCAGTGAGAGGATCAGATCTGTGAGTCCATGTTACGCTCTGCCTGAACACCTCAGCACACATTGCTGCTCTTAAAATGGCTGCCCTTGAAGCTCAAAGGATCTGTGGCGCTCAGTGGCTGTCAGAGCCGCGCCAGGCACATGAAAGCTTTACAAATTTCACCCCATTAGCCTGGACGGCCGCTGAAGGATCTGACGCTGCGGCGGACGGGCTGCTAGGTGCGATTTGTGTTGTTTTATGTCTCCTGTTTTTGCGTTCGTGTTTTTCTCCCCTACCAGACGTTATGGATTGTCCAGATATGGCTGTCGAGATGAGTGTGGGTTTGTTCCGAGTTCCTCTCGAGTGCTGGAACGCATCAGGGCGGAGCTGAAACTCGACCTCGATAGACAATGGGGGAACCTGCCCTGGGACGTACTGGCAGTGTTGTTGAGAGTGAAGGTTGAAACCAGCGTCTGCTTTTACCATTTGAGGCCACAGGTGATAAGCCATAGGTGTGAGAGCTCGAATGTCTTTATTCTCCACAAGAGAGATCTTCTCATCTAGCAGGAATTCCAGCCATTCAGCCATGAAACCTGTTTTCATTCTAGTGTCTCTATAACTATTGCATGTACTCATTTGATGGGTTTTAACCCTCCAGTATGAAACCCTTAAGCACTGATACATAATTCACCATGCACCGTTGCTGTCGTTTTATTATTTTCTTCTCGTGAGTGAATCAACAATGTAGAATGGGATTTGATAACGCTTTATTTTGATAGTCTACTTTAGATATTAGGTTGAGTAAACTAGCAGTCTAAACGGATATTCAACTTATTCTGCTAACCCTACTAATAGTCAGTTGACATGTAGTTGCAAAGTTGCTTATAGGAAGTAGACTTTCAAAATAAAGTATAACCCTTCGTTTTATCAATCAGAATTCGATTGCTCCATGAAAAAATGGCTAATATTGTTACATTTTATTTTTATCCGACCACATGGCCTTAGTTACATCAGCAGCAAGGTTTTTATTACCTTTTGCTGAATGCAAACAATCAGTAAATAACAGGACATTTTTATTTCACGTCATCTTTAAGGCGCATATGTTGTGTGTTAACTGTAGCTCATGCATTTGTCTCTCTAATTTAATAATAATTGCATGTCCTTGATAGTATTTGTAAGAGCCTTGATCTCAATTTATCCTTACAACCCGTAAAATTGGTCTATTGTGCCTTTAGGAGTGACTAAGATCCAAGTAGAATCTATTTTGTTTGTTTTTTACAGCATTCAAGGCCTTTTCTAATGTGTAGCATTGCACTAAACCCATATAACACTGGCCTTGACATTGAGGCCTTTTCTTGCAGAAATCACCCGCAGAATGTGTCCTGGTGAGTGAGGCAGCCAAGGCTGAAGATTTACTCTGGTTTGTGTTGATGGCTTTCAGATCTGCAGCGCTGGTACCGTGCTGTACGACTGCTAAAACGCATTCCTGTTGTTGAGTTCATGCTAATATTCGTGTCCTTGCCACACAGATCACACTGAGAATGACCCGTGATGAAAGAAAAACATGTTTGCTGCTTGGGGAAAAAAAAGAGAGAAGCAGCGGTTGTGGTGTTATATATGTATTTTTGGATGTAAGGTTTACATGAGGTTAGTTTTATTCAAATCATATGTTCCTAACGTACTCTCTGTAATTTCTGGCTCAGTTTGTAGATTTTCATGGAAACATTTTATTGGTTTATGAAAATGTTCAGTTTAGTCTAATGAAATATTGCAATATTCCCAAATACAGCAGGGATTTGTGCACAGACAGCGTGCTGAATTTGGCAGCCGTGCGAGGATTAATGAAAAAGTATTGATCGGGGACGGAATCATACTTTGTTTCAGGTCATTGATTGGCGCTGTTGCCGGGTGCTCTTAGGTCACGGGACATAATAATGCCACCTCCAAGTGACGGCCCGCCCCATAATCCTTTGTGTTTGCACTGCATCTCCGAAGCTCTGAGCGTTCCTCATCCCTCGGCGGATTCACTCAATCTTATTTCAGAAGGGCTTGATGCAATCTGATGGAACATGCTGATGTAAATACCAAGGCCCACTGGTGTGCTCCAGCTGAGGCTTATCCCTGGGTAATAAAAAAATGGAACAAATCAGCCCATAATCCCTCCTCAGCTATTGTTCTTGGAGCAGACTGACCACTCGCCAAAAAAAGAAAGAATCTTCTGTTGCGTTCTGCCTTGTCAGAATTTCAGAATGCTTTCGTCTTGCTGTGAAATGCAATGCTGAAAAATTTCCTTTCCAAGTGTCAGTTTACAGCCTGTGTCTCTATACTCTCTTACCCGTTTCTTTCTTTCTGTCTCTAACCAGGTTTCCCTGATTTTCCAGGGAGCCCTAAGCGATGGAAGTGCTGCAGTGCGATGGCTGTGATTTCCGTGCAGAGTCGAACGATGAGCTCAAGGCGCACATACAGGACGTCCACACAGCCTTCCTGCAGCCCACAGAAGTGGGAGAAGGTGACGAGTCACCCAGACGCTCCAGGTCAAACTCGTTAAACTCCCTCAGCCAAACGGAGGACGAGGAAGACTCGAGCAACCACAATTACGACTCGTTGAAGAAGGAAGCAGGTATATCAACATCTGTGATTCAGAAATACTGACTTGTACAGCTATTCTGCCATCCAAACATTTGAAATTGTGTTTCCTTCTCTGTTCCTGTCTCAGGCGTCCAATCCCTTAATAAAGACCTTGGGCACTTCTCCGGTTCAAAGCAAGCGAAATACAACCAGTCAGCAAAACCTTCGAACAAAACGTCAACTCCATTTTTCCAGTGCAAGTTCTGTGTGCGGTACTTCAGATCCAGCTCTCTTCTCAGTGAACACACCAGGAAGGTCCATGGAGAAGCGAGCGACGAGAGATCCCTCAAAACTTCCAAGCAGGCCAGCTCCAGCACTGCGACTTACGATGGTGTAGGAACGGTCTTTTCCTGCCAGTATTGCACTTATAAGTCCCCACACAGAGCACGGATTCTGAAACACCAGAAAATGCATCACAAAGAAGGTCTGCCGGGCCACTCGGCTCCTCCTGTCGAAGCGGAGGTTTTGGATTTGGACTCCGAGGCCTCCTCCGTCGAAGAGCAGTGTGAAGAGTCGCCAGAGGACGTAGAACGTAATGTGCTGGAGTCTATGATCAAACCCCAGTCAAGAGGAGGCTTTAACTGTGAGTGGTGTGGATTTCAGACTTCGCAGAGGCAGCAGTTGGCCGACCACTTGATGAAGAAGCACCGTAACATGGTGAAGATCATGGTGTCCTTGCAACAGCCCAAAATGCAGGACGGGAGTGCAGGATCCAGCAAGTCTGATTCTGCTTCATCCAGGAGAAGCACTCCAACATCCAATTTAAACCTGAACGATTTAGCGAGCAACGAAGGTTCCTCCGCAAATCCCTCGTCAATCAGAGGAACTGGCAATGCGTCACTCAAGGCCACTTCAGGGATATCAAGTTTTCAGTACTCACAGCTCACAGCAAAAATACCTAACAGCACAGGATCTTCCATACTGTCAGAGAGATCGACTTTCACCATGTCAGATATGTCTAGGTCTGGCATGGATCTAGATGCCAGCATGCTGAATGATTCCAGAAGCAGTTCAGATGATGAACTCTGTGACTTGGATGATCCCAATTACACAGAGTCAGCTGAGGATTCTGCTAAGCTGCTTCTGTCAGAAGAGGATAATGACCTGCTAGAAACTAAAGGAGTTCCATTCAAAAGACACATGAACAGGTTCCAGTGCCCCTTCTGCTCCTTCTTGACCATGCACCGACGTAGTATTTCCCGTCACATAGAGAACATACACTTGTCTGGCAAAGCTACGGTGTATAAATGTGACGAGTGCCCCTTTCTTTGCACCAACCCACTAAAACTTGACGCGCACAAACAATGTCACGGTGGGTCTTCCGAATGGGACTCTATGGACCTAACCAGTGAAAGCGTAGACGGTCCGGCTGAACGCTCCGAGCCGGTGAACGGAGGAAACGGCAGCTCTAAAATCAACGGGAAAAAGTCCAACGCAGTCGAGGAACAGCAGGGTCCTCATCGGTGCTCACTGTGTAACTTCTCCACCATCACACTGAAAGGTCTACGTGTCCACCAGCAACACAAACACTCATACTGTGATGGAACACAGGTCACGGGTCAAGAGGGCTCGTCCAACGAGCAGCAAGATTCTGAGTCCGAGTCCTACGGCTCCTCCAGCTTCGTTCAGAAAACTCAGACCTCAATCCTTGGATTTTCTACCAAGAAGCATCTCATCGGCAAGACGGCAAGAAAGTCCATCAACGATTTGCCCTTGGATCTCTCGCCTGTCAAAAAACGGACAAGGATTGATGAAATTGCAAACAACCTCCAGAGCAAGATTAGTCAAAGCCAACAGCACGAAGATGTGATTAACCTTGAGGAGATGGATGATGACGTGGAGGAGAATGGCAATCACATCGATTTAGAAACGAGCAAGGAGAGAGAAACCTCTGAGGCTCGAAGTCAGCACTACACCTTCAACACTCAGCACCTTCATGTTAGAAATTCCGGAAGCCTTCAGACAGAGCGTGGCGTCGGGAAAAGAAAGCGCAATCTGCAGTCCAAACTCGGCTCGAGAAACATTCCCGTTCAAGTAACCATTTCTGACGATGAAGACAATTATAGTGCCTCTTTGGAATCTAAAGATGCTCAAGATCAAAGCAGTCAAGATAGCAGAGAGACATATCAAGACAACGCCGAGTACAATACCGAAGAACCTGGGAACCTGTTCTACTGCAAACACTGCGAGTACCAAAACAAGTCTGCTCGCAGCGTCAGCACACACTACCAGAGGATGCACCCTTATATCAAGTTTAGCTTCAGATACATCCTGGACCCAGAGGATCAGAGCGCAGTCTTCCGTTGTCTCGAGTGCTTCATTGAATATAACAACTTCAATGATCTGCACCAGCACTATATGACACACCATCCAGAAGCGAGTAACGTCTTGAACTTTAACCAGCCAGATCTGGTGTACATGTGCCGTTTCTGTTCCTACACGAGTCCGAATGTGCGGAGCCTGATGCCCCATTATCAAAGAATGCACCCATCAGTGAAGATCAACAATGCCATGATCTTCTCAAGCTACATGGTCGATCAGCCTCACAAGGGTGCTACTGAGTCCCAAACACTGAGGGAAATCTTGAATTCTGGGCCCAAGAGTTTCAGCTCCACCTCATCTGGGTCCAGATCTTCATCCAGTCCCGCTCTCAAAAGCATCTGCAAAACGGCAGAAGCAAACACTGAGGCTGAAGCTTTTCGAGAAAGTCTGGGTGGTAACGTGGTGGTGTACGACTGTGACGTCTGCTCTTTCTCAAGTCCCAACATGCATTCCGTGCTGGTCCATTATCAGAAAAAACACCCCGAGCAAAAGGCCTCGTACTTCCGCATACAGAAGACCATGCGGGTCATATCTGTGGACCGAGCGCAGTTGTCGAGCAATTCAAACTACAGCCTGACGAGCACCCCCAAGTCTTCAAACGTCATCTTGCCTGTGGCTCTGGATGAAGATGTTTACTACTGCAAACACTGTGTCTACAACAACCGCTCTGTAGTGGGCGTTCTGGTCCACTATCAGAAGCGACATCCGGAGATTAAGGTGACGGCAAAGTACATAAAGCAGGCACCCCCGACCCCAGGACTGCTGAAACTTATGGATGAGTTACAAATCGCACCCCCTAAACAGTTTCTGAAGCAATTCAACAACAACGGGGTTGAAGGCTCCGGTAATTCCAACACTAAAGGAGCGTCTGACAAAGGGGAACCGGAAATGCTGTTCTTCTGCCAGCACTGCGACTACGGGAACCGCACTGTGAAGGGGGTCTTGATTCACTACCAGAAGAAGCACAGGGACGTGAAAGCCAATGCCGACCTCGTCCGAAGACACACAGCTGTGGTCCGGAGTCAGAGAGAACGAGCGCAGATGATCCAAGCGGGAAGTTCCACATCCACTGCAACTGTAGCTACGGAAGCAGAAAAATCCAGGTCGTTGCGATCTTTGAAGTGTAGACACTGCGTGTACACTTCTCCTTATGTGTATGCCTTGAAGAAGCATTTGAAGAAGGATCATCCTACTGTGAAGGCCACGGCCATGACGATCTTACACTGGGCTTATCAGGACGGTGTGTTGGAGGCTGGTTATCACTGTGAGTGGTGCATATATTCCCACGCTGAACCGAGCGGGCTGCTCATGCATTACCAAAGACGCCATCCTGAGCACAACGTCGACTACACCTACATGGCCAGCAAACTGTGGGCTGGTCCCGATACTTCCACCAGCAGACAAGCTGGGAACTCTGAAACGAAGCATTACCAGTGCAGAGATTGTGCCTTTGAGGCGTGCTCCATCTGGGACATTACTAATCATTACCAAGCGGTACACCCTTGGGCCATCAAAGGTGACGAGTCTGTCCTGCTCGACATTATCAAGGGGAACCAGGCACCTGATAAGCTGCTCCCGCAACTGCCCAAAGGACACGTTTCGATGTCCAGTCCGTTCAGCAACAGCAACCAGCAGGAAGAAGCTGCAGTTGAAGTCAGCCGCCCAACACATGAGCGACAACCTAATCTCTCTCTGTCTGCCACGTCATCCATCTCAAACAACCCTTACCAGTGCACCGTGTGCTTGTCTGAGTACAACAGTCTCCATGGGCTTCTGACCCACTATGGCAAAAAACACCCGGGCATGAAAGTGAAAGCTGCTGACTTTGCTCAGGAAGCGGACATCAACCCTAGCTCTGTTTACAAGTGCAGACACTGTCCGTACGTGAACTCTCGCATCCACGGAGTTCTCACACACTACCAGAAGCGACATCCTTCCATTAAAGTCACTGCCGAAGACTTTGCCGACGACGTAGAGCAGGTTCACGAGTTGACTAGCGAGGGGGACGAGCGATCTAAAACCCAGAGGCAGGGCTACGGCGCTTACCGCTGCAAGATGTGCCCTTACACGCACGGCACTTTGGAGAAGCTCAAGATACACTATGAGAAATATCATAACCAGTCTGCTGCAGACATGTTCAAAGCAAACGCTACCCAGTCTCCGACCAGAAGGGACGATTCGGTTGCCGAATGCAGTAGCAGCAGTGTGACCGAAGTCTCTGAGGTCTGCGAATACGACCTCACGCTTCCCGAAGCCGCAAAGAGCGACAAGCATGCGGTGTTTAAATGTCAGCTGTGCAAATACTTCTGCTCCACGCGGAAAGGTATCGCTCGTCACTACCGTATCAAGCATAACAATGTCAGAGCGCAGCCCGAAGGGAAGAACAATGTCTTTAAATGTGCCCTCTGCTCCTACACCAACCCCATCCGCAAAGGCCTCGCAGCACACTACCAGAAACGGCACGACATCGATGCTTACTACACGCATTGCTTGGCCGCTTCCAAGACGGTGGGGGAAAAACCGAACAAGGTGATGGTGCCCCTGGCGTCAGATGCAGAGCCTCCGGCGATGAGCGAAGAACTAAGGCTCGCGGTGGACCGGAGAAAATGTTCGCTCTGCTCCTTCCAGGCTTTCAGCAGGAAGAGTATCGTTTCTCATTACATAAAGCGCCACCCAGGAGTCTTTCCCAAGAAGCAGCCCTCCAGCAAACTGGGCCGCTACTTCACTGTGATCTATTCCAAGGAGGCGGAGAAACCTCCATCCACGGAGGAGCTGGAAATCGTTGAAGTTAAGGATGAGGTGGAACCTGAAGCTGACACGGACTGGCTACCCTTCAAATGCATGAAATGCTTCAAGCTTTCGTTCAGTGCGGCAGAGCTGCTGGTGATGCATTACAACGACTGCCACGACAAGGAACTCAAGCGGGATTTCGTCACCATTCCGAGCCCTGCGGAGGACGGGACGGAGCTCTACCAATGCACCCACTGTGAAATCAAGTTCTTGACTCTTCCAGAGCTCAGCCTCCATCTGATGAACCACAATGAGGATTTCCAGAAAAGAGCCATGAGGCTGGAACGAAGAAAACAGCTTCAAAGCAAGCAGAAGACGACAGAGCCGCCAGAAGCCAAACCAGAGAATAAGGTGAGCTGAAACACCTTGCAGTGGGTTAAAAGTGGATATATATTACTTCATTTGATGTTTTTGTGCAAAAATGAGTCAAAGTTTGGGCTGGCTACCTAACTCTCAAAACTGTATTCTATGTGATATTCTCCAGCAATGATCTGATTGCTTTAAGAACATTGGAAGTAGAATAACAGCAGATGTTTCAGATGTTTGTGTAACTGTTTTGTTTGGCTTTAAACTCGACCATATGCAAACAAGCCCTGGCGACACTGGCGTCATAAGCTTCAGTTTCATTGATTTATAGTTGCAAGAGATACAGCTAAACTAGATTGCATCCAATGGTTTTCTGTTGTCATTGTCTCTTCCTATAGGTGGACGGCACAACCGATAAGACTCCCATCGGCTACAGGTGCAACTTCTGCGTGGAGGTCCACCCCACCCTCCGGGCCATCTGCAACCACCTGAGAAAGCATGTGCAGTACGGGGAGGCCAAGGAGGGACACGTGAAGGTAAGAACATGCGTAGCTTTTAAAAGCATGACTGATGACCTGATAAAACTCCCTCTGTGATCAGATTTTTACAGTTGCATTAGTTTTCTCATCTATTTACAGTACATTTTCAGTTCTAAGCTTCTTTTTAGATTCATGCACAATGTCTATGTTCAGACCTTTTTTCCTGAGGTCTCCTCTCTTCTTGAAGCAACTGCATTCATAGGCCGTTTGGCCGTTTTTCCTTCCACTCAAGTGTCTTGTTCACTTATTTGGATTTTTAAACCATTACGATTCAGCTGCACATTCAATGAAATGGACAAATAGTGCACATCCTTGAGTGTTGTAGAAGAAACAGGGAAAATGGACGAGTGTGGTCTTATGACATTTCCTTAAACTCAAGCATTTTATTTCCTTGTGTGGGCATTCATGAGAAAAACCTTGAACGTGTCATAAAGTTGGTCATGTAATTAAATCTAGTGGCCTTGTGTTAGACGTTTTGCATACGGAGAATAAAAAATTTCTTTTTATTTCTAAAGCTCTTTTCTGACCGTGAATAGAATGCACCTTATAAATACCATTTTGGAAGCCAGCAATGTTGATACCAAACTTTTGGAACATCATCTAGTCTTTTTTGATGCCTTAAAAGGCTTTCTGGATGGGGTAGTTGACACAAAATGCACCTATGGACTTTAAAAGATAATAGGTTAACGTTCACGTTGATGTAGAAGGGAAAGTGTGTTTTTTAGATCCACATTTAACCTTTGTCTTTAGTACTTGATTTGAAATGGTCCTGCAGTGTGACAAAGTAATTTTTAAAGTACAGAGCTTGTGAAACCTCTGTGCATAATTAAATATTAAATTAGCAAAATGCCGCCTAAAGAGCATAAATGTAAAAATTATTATAGAAGAAATGTGCCATTTTGTACAGTGTGACGGATGTCATGATGAGGGATTCCTCATTAACCGTAGCATTTAAGGTGGTCCGTTTCTGCAAAGAGCTGCATTTAAGCATGGCCGGTCCGGTTTGTTTATCACGGCAGAATCCTGAGATTCACAACGCAACCCTTCCGTCTCTCTGAAGAGAAAGCCAGTTAGGTCGTCTTGACGGTGTGGCGTGGAGAGAGGCGTGTAAGCGCCTTAGTGTTAGTATTCCACTGAGAGTGCCAGTGCTGGCAGGGAGGCCCGGGCCTGAGGATTTGAACGGAAGCCCAGTGAGGATCAGCAGACGGGACGATCGCACCGGACACTAGGGGGCAGCGCTCACAGGCACAGAACACATACACTGAACAGAGACACATGGGCAGGGATTCCCAAAGCTTTTCACCAGCCGAAGCCCTCTGAGCTGAAACGTATTCGTGAAGTCCCCCGAGAAGTTCATTATAAAAAAATTATAAATAAATTTCAATAATTTAAAATGCATTTGCATGCATGTCAGTTAACAGTCGCATATCACAGTGTTTTTTTTCCATTCCAGAGGGAAAATACACACAACGACTAAAGCAGGCCTAATTTTTACAGTTAAAAACATTAGTGTTAATATGGATGAAGAATTAATACCAGGTATGCCTGCATCAGTCCTACAAACAATTTTCCAGAAAATTGACAGATTTATACAGACATTTGTACATTTTAATGATCGATTGAATAGTTTTTAATCAATTTGAATTCCAGCTTGGGTAACCCTGGGCACTGCATAGAACACTGGAATACAAGTGTGCATACTGCATACTGTGTGTTATTTATTTGCTCGTGAATCAGTATGTGGTGTTAAATGTTTAAAATGGTAATAGCTATGCGTCACACTGACCTCACCGATGTGTAACTCTTGTGGCAGTTAGTTATCATGAAAATCTGGTTTAGTTATAGTGTGCATTTTTTTAATCTTTTTAATCATTTTGTGTTGTTAAATATCATCCTGATCAAAATAACCATTCTAGAATGGGCTGTTAAAAATCATAGTTGATATCCGTTTTTAAAGGTCAAATCTGTAGCTCTAGTATCACAGTGTTGAGTTTTGCACAAGGAAGCCCAGTAAATGTTCAGATGTTTGTGTCTCTCTGCTTGTGTTTGTGTCTCTGATCGGCTGACAATGCGGTAGAGTCTTATTTGCGTCTGTCTGAAGTGCATGGTCAGTTCTCTCTCTCTCTCTCTCTGAGATGCTGAATTTCCTGTGGCTGTAAAGCAGCAGATGTCTCAGAAACACGCAGGAACCTTGCGGCCATTTCTAAATTAAGAAAAAAGGGATGTCCCGATAGAGCTCGCCGCCTCAGAGAGCTTTAATGGTCGTAATCAAACACGGATCATCTGTGCTTCAGTCCAGAGCGGCAGATCACCTCCAAACCCAGAGAGAAATCTCATATCAGTGTGATTTACCATGATTATTAAAGGTCAAGAACGTTAAATATGTCAAGGAAATGACTCGGTTTATTTCAGCACAAAATAAAGGATATATGTTAACTATATGTACCTGTAAGTGTTTTTGAAAGGCGTCAAGAAAAAGGTGAAATAACTTGAAATGGAAAACAAAAATGAAGTAATACTGTTGTTTATGAAGGATGCATAGAATTGTTTAGAAGTGACAGTAAAGACAGTTCTAATGTTACAAATGTTACATTGGTTACTTATGTTAAAGGTTACTAATGTTACATTTTCAAAGAATCCTGAAAAAAATGCATCACAGTTTCCTCAAAAATATTAAGCAGCAAAAAGAGTTTTCAGCAATGATAATAAAAAATGAATAAACAAGTTCCAATAATAACTGAGCAGCAAATCAGTATATTAGAATGATTTCTGAAGGATTGTAATGATGCTGAAAATTCAGCTTTGATTACAGAAATCAATTACAGTTTAACAGGTATTCACATAGAAAACAGCTATATTAAATTGTAATAATATTTCACAATTTCACTCTATTTTTCTTCAATTAAATGCAGCCTTGGTAAGCAGAAGAAACTACTTTCAAAAACATTTTTTAAAAAATTGTACTTATTCCAAACTTTAGAATGTTAGTGTGAGTGCAGTATATGTGTATATTACAGTAGGAGAATGTGTTTAATTGTCATAAAAATAATCATTTAAATAATGTCACAATTTAGTTTTTCCTCTTTGAGTAATATCAGTCATTTCCTCTGACAGCAGGAAACGGCAGAGATGCCTGTTGCCGTTCCTATGGAAGGAATCACCAACGGGACTGTGGAGGATGTGGTTGCCATGGACGCTGACCCATTGGAGACTGGCGCATCACCGGCTGACGTCGCCATGGAGACAGTGGAGCCGGTGGCCGTGGAAACGGAGCCGATGGTTGGCGCGCTGGAGCCGGAGAAGGAGCGAGTGGTTCCCGGGCACCCGTGCAGCATGTGCAACCGCATGTTCATGTCCATGCAGGGCCTGCGCTCTCACGAGAGGAGCCACTCAGCCGTAGCACTCGTCAACAGAAACGACAAATACAGCTGCCAGTACTGTCAGTTCGCCTCGCCGTTCAGACACAAGTGAGTGAGACTTCACATCGGTCAGTGAACGCAAGTTCCTTGAGCAAGAAAACGGCTTAAAATCTACAGACTTAAAGTGCAATAAAAAATCAAGCGAATGATATATGAACAAAACCTTCAGTAAAAACCTTCAGAATATAGACAGGAATAAAACTGTAAGTTTTGGTCTATGTAAGTGATGCTGAAGCAGAGAAAGAAAGCTCATGGCCTTTAAAAATACGCATTTTTACCATGTTTTAGGATTAAAATGCTGTATAAATCAGTGTGAATGATATAAGTACAAATCCCTCAGTAAAAAGATTCAGAATATAGATAGGAATAAAACTGTAAGTTTTGGTGTATGCAAGTGTTACTAAAGTGGAGAAAAAACTTTTAAAGATCCATGATGGAATTTAAAACTATTGACACAAATAGATAAAGAGCAATAAAATAACTCCTTAAATATCCACTACGCTGAAAAAACATTATGAAATCAAAAAGCTCAACATTTCTAAAATAACCAATGCATGAAAAAACAGTTTTTGCTTGTAGTGTCTCGCCTTAAAGCACTAAAATAATAAACATACTTTGTGGATTCTTTGTCTCTTACATCAAACAAAGAGAGGAGGAGATAAATAGATAAATACAGAAAATCCTGAGGGAAAACGTATGTAAGATGTAGATTGTGCACGCGCTGAAGTGTCACGTCTCCTCATTTACTTCCTGTGAGAACGGCAGATATTTTGACAGAGCGGTTAGTCTCGTCTGAAGCGCAGGACCTTTGTTTGGTTCCCAGGAGTAAATCCGCCTTCACTGGATGTTCCGTGACCCAGAAAGCTGCCGCATTCATGTGCCACACGGGAACCGCGGATAAAAAACACTGATTCCCAAGATCCCTGTCGGAGACGGCTGTTTTGTCAGAGTCTCAGCGCTAAAGCGGGGATCTTCTGCCGAGAGGTGTTCCTTTCCCAGATCTTTAGGGTTATCATTAGACGCGTCTCCGTCGATTCGCTTTTTCCGCCTGTCCTTGTGGAATCGTTCAGACGTCTTGAATCTTCCCAGGGCTTTTGTTGATGCCGACGGCAAACACCAGCGTCCGCAGACAGCACACCTGTGACACCTGCTGAGCGTTACTGCGCGCTTTACATATTGATTTTATTTGTCATTTTCATCAGAATAGAGGACGGGAAGTGATGGAGATTAGAAAATCGAACCCATATTGCCCACATGAGCTACAACTAAAAATGTTACAGAAATCTTTTATATTTATATTTATTTCTTCGTCGGTTAGTTTGTTTTATCAATTTAAAATTTTAGGTGGATATTACTGATAGGATGTTCTTTTCATTTTATTGATATGTAGCTGTTTTTGCGCAAATATAAAAAAAAATTGAATTGAGAATTTTATTTTGTGAAATTCCAAATCAAAATATTTAAACTTTAAAAGTGACTAAAACATATATTAAAACTGTTGCCTTGGCAAATAACTGAGATTAAATAAGTTTAAAATGAAGTGCTAAACTTAAAAAACTAAAACTGAAATTAAAATAATGCTAAATAAGAAAGCTAATTCAAAATAGTAATAAATATTATATAGAAATATTGTAATAGAATATAAATAATATTAACTACTAGGCTGTGGCTCTGTTAAACAAAAGTGAGCTGATCTGATGTTTGTTTGTCCTCCATATGTGTGTCTGACCGCTGTCTTTTCTCTCCAGTCTGGACCGTCACGTCCAGTCACACCACGGACATCAGAAGCCCTTCCGCTGCAAGTTTTGCCCCTTTAAATCCTCCTACCTGAGCCGCCTCAAGAGCCACCTGCACAAAGCACACGCAGGTGAGACGCTACACACACAATACGGTGCATGTCAAAAAATTCGAATATCATGGAAAAGTTCTTTATTTTTTGTAATTTAATAAATATTAAAAATTCTTATATTCTAGATTAATTGCACACAAACTGAAATATTTCAAGAGTTTTTTGGTTTTAATTCTGATGGTTATGACTTCCAGTTTAGGAAAATTAAAAATTCTGTATCTCAAAAAAATCAAAAAAAGATTTACTCCAAACTAGGTTTATTTATGCACTCAATACTTGGTTGGGACTCCTTTTGTATGAATTACTGCTTCAAAGCGGCGTGACATGGAGGTGATCAGCCTGTGGCACTGCTGAGGTGATATTGAAGCCCGGTTTGCTTTGATAGCGGCCTTCGGCTCATCTCTATTGTTTGGTCGGATGTTACTTATCTTCCTCTTGACAGTAGGACAGGCAAGTTGGCTGACCAATCAAACACAGTAATATAATGGTCAGCAAACCACTTAGAAGTAGTTTTGGCACTGTGGGCAAGTGCTAAGTTCTGCTGCAAAATGAAATCAGCATCTCCAAAAAGCTTGTCAGCAGAGAGAAGCATAGAGTACTGTAAAATCTGCTGGTAGACGGCTGCTTTGATTTTGGACTTGATGAAGCACAGTGGACCAACACCAGCAGATGACATGGCGACCCAAATCATCACAGACTGTGGAAACTTTACGCTGGGCTTCAAGCAACTTGGATTCTGTGCCTCTCCACTTTTCCTCCAGACTCTGGGACCTTGATTTCCAAATGAAATGCAAAACTGACCGTGGACCACGGATCAACAGTGCAGTTCTTTTTCTCCTTAGCCCAGGTGAGATGCTTCTTACGTCGTTTCTGGTTCAGGAGTGGCTTGGTTCTAGGAATGTGACCGCTGAAGACGTCTGTGTGTGGTGGCTCCGGCTTCAGTCCGCTCCTTATGAAGCTCTCCCAAGTTCTTGAATCGGCTTTTCCTGACAATCTTCCCAAGGCTGCGCTCATCCCTGTTGCTTGTGCACCTTTTCCTACCACACTTTTTCCTTCCAGTCAACTTTCTGTGAATATGTTTCGATATAGCGCTCTGTGAACAGCCAGCCCTTTCAGCGATGACCTTCTGTGGCTTGTCGATGATCGTCTTCTGGACAACTGTCAAGGCAGTAGTCTTCCTCATAAGCCTCTAAGCTGTAAGTCGTAACCATCAGAATTAAAACCAGAAACTCTTGAAATATTTCAGATTGTGTGCAATGAATCTAGAATATAAGAAAGTTTGCTTTTTTTGAATGAAATAACAAAAATAAAGACCTTTTCCATGATATTCTAATGTTTTGATATGCACCTGTACATACAGTGACCCTAAGCCAAACAGAAACGACCTTTTTACAAATGAAGAGATCAGATTGAATCTATCTCTGAATCTATCTGAAGTTTTTCTTTAAAATGAGCATTTCTTTTCTGGCTACTTTGTAAAGGTTTCTGTGTAAGTACTGGTATTTCTGATTGGGCTGAGGCTGGAATTTAGTGAGTTTGAAGTAAAAGTATTTGATGGTTGTATAATATGTGTCAGGAGCATTCACTCACTATCATTATCTCATTTTTGACCGAGATGGCTTTTAGCTGGTTTTGCATCTGAACTCTTCAAATGAAGACGACCACGAAATGAGGTTTTGTCAGGTTTAACAGACGTCTTGGTGCATACTTGTCCATATTAAATGTGCTTCAGTCTGGATTTATAGATTGAACCGGTTTCAGGATTCTTGGAGACGACTGACATGTGACTTTAACAAGGTGAAGTTTTGAGTTTGAGACATTAATGGACGAATATGATGAGATGAGTGACGCTTTCACTGCTGGATAAAGATGAGATGAAGTTCTTAAAGCCACACCTGTGATTATGAACATGAAGGTGTGTGTGCGTGTGTGTGTGTTGAGCTGCAGGAATCTCACACACTCGTCTGATGGTAATAGTGTTTCTCTCGCTGGACTGTGAAAGTCACTGAAGGGCAGAGCGACAGAAATCGAGCGTCGTCCTTCTGCTCTCCATTACCCATCAGCCCCCTGTCTCTCTCTTTCTCTCTCTCCTTCGCTCTTCTGAGGTGTTTAAGGCAAACGGTAAGAGAAGGGCGAGGGCTGATGAAACGGACATAAGAGAGTGACATCATTCAGACGGAGACGCTGCGTCTGTGTGAGAGACAGAACTTTACCGATTAATGAGACATCACAAACATTCACTGCCGGAGATATGAATGTGTATTTGAGAAGAAAAACTCTCATGTGAGGATGGAGCCAAAGCAGCTGAGGAAAGCTGTAAAATTACCCAGAATGTTTGTGAAGTGTTTGCACAGAGCTGGTTTGTGTTTGGCGGTCTGTTAACGAGGCGTGTGTTTGTGTTGCAGGTGAACACCCGTATAAGTGCATCTCGTGTCCGTTCTCCACCATGACCATCAGCCAGCTGAAGGAGCATTCTCTGCAGGAACACGGGGAGACGCTCACGCTGCCCAAACTCAAAGCCGGAGCCACGCCGCGCTCCACGCGACCGGAACACAACGCCGAACACGACGACCAGAACGCGGCCCTCAACCCACAATGCACCGGTAAGACCCCAACACTGGGGTTAAAGGTCAAAGCAGAAACACCCTGATGCTGAAAATGACATGCATGTGAAATATGATTCGTAGTGTTCATTTAGTGTGAAAAAAAAAAAAAATGTATTACTAAAATAAATGAAGTTCCCTTTTTATTGCTCAGTTTATTAAAAACGACATTTAGAATGAGCGACGCGTGGCCAAATCACACTCGCTCAACGTGTAATTATTGTGACAAAACAATGGCTTTGGGTGTTATTGGTTGAAATTACTGGTTTGATTCGGCTTTAAGAGAAAATAACCGTGCGACTGAAACGCGCACGTGTCGGCATGAGCCGAGACAGATGTTAATAGCAGGTGTAAGTGGCGTCTAGACGCGGTAACGGCGCTGATGTCTTTGTCTCGCTGCTGTCGTCTCAGAGTCTGCGGGGTATCTGGAGCCAGCAGATGTTCAGCAGCAGTTGAGTCACTTCCAGCTGGCGTCTCGCGTCCAGCCCGACGTTTCCACTAGTCCGTCTGCCGCCGTGCCGCCGCCGCTCGAGGGTCCCGTTCCGCAGACCCGGCCTGACTCCATCCTCACCTGCGAGTTCTGCGAGTTCAGCTCCGGCTACATGCAGAGTCTGCGCAGACATTACCGCGACCGGCACGGAGGAAAGAAGCTCTTCAAATGCAAAGACTGCTCCTTCTTCACCTGCTACAAGTAAGAACAGAATGAGCGCCAGAGAATCACATATCAGACTAATATCAGCCAGTATCTTTATTTATGTACATTTACATTCATGCATTTGATAGACACTTCTTATATTTAGAGTGACTGACTTTGCATTCAAGCTATACAGTTAATAGTCACATGACATACAGGTAAACTAAACACGTATGTTTTTATTTTGACATTCTGTAAAGCTATAAAGAATAGTTAAGAAAATATCCATGCGGCTGAATCTCTTGTCTTATATGTCAGAGTAACGTGTTGTTTGTTGTGTTGTTCAGGTCCACGTTCACGCTGCATGTGGAAGGCGGTCACACCAGCGGCCCAGAGGAGACGCCCAAAGATCTGCGTTGCCCTTTCTGTCTGTACCACACTAAACACAAGAGCAGCATGATCGACCACATCGTCCTGCACAGAGGTCAGTTACTGAGAATTGACCAGAGCAAAAACTTAACCTGTTTTTAATGATGTAGTGCTTGTTGCGTCAGTGTGGAGGAGGGAATTCTGATCATGAGATATTCCTCCTCCTCTTCTTCTTTATTTCAAATAGCAGCTTCCTCAATTGAATAGCAGCAGTTTTTCTTTTTGTAGCACCTACTATTAGTGGAATGTAACTATCCACCTTATTTTTCAATGCAGAAGTGAATGTGCAAGACTTTAGTTTCTATTGATAAATAACTGCTTTAAAATCATTTAAGCAACAAACCTGTGTGGTTATGATTACCATAGTAAATTTAAAATATGATGAATATCAGTTTGAAACAACAAGCAGCATAATGGACTGGTTTTGCACAGCTGAAATAACGAAGCGAATGACGCTGGAAGCTTTGCACATTCAGTTTAAAATCTGCTGTGCTTGCTATTTTGTTGGATGTTTGGTTTGTTGTTTTTAAGTTTCATAATTTTTAAACTGAAGACATTTTTCACTTTTAAGGAGTTTAAGGAATCCACCTTATTTTTCCCATAAGAGTGAGTGCAGCCATTTGTTTTGTGTCTGGCTTCCGGTCTCATCCACTTCCAGCTATTATTAGCTGCACATTAAGCTCGTTTTGCTGCTTGATATTGCAAACTGGTGTGTATTACCATATTATTTTAATGTATTATCTTAATTATGAACACACTGGTTTGTAGTGCAAACTGTTTTACCGTTTACTGCACTTCGATATTCTTCTTGTTATTTCCCTATGGCGGATTATGAACCGGACGTCTAACACATTACCAGAAAACAGCTTACTTCCGCATTGAAAAATAAGGTGAATAAAATGTCTATAAACCAGAATAAATTATATTTGAACAGACCCCTCAGTAAAACCCTTCGGAATATAGATGGGAACAAAACGGTAAAGTTTGGTGTATGTTAATCTAAATGTGCATTTTCACCATGTTTTGAGGAATAAAATGTTGTATAAACCAGTGTGAATAATATATGAACAAATCCCTCATTAAAAATCTTCAGAATATAAATAGTAATAAAACTTGGTTAAATTTGGTTTATGTACGTGCTGTTGTTGTGGAGGAAAAAAAAACTCGTAAGAAAATCTGCAGAAGCAAATAGGTAAAGTGCAATAAAGAAGCAGGAGAATGATATATAAATAAGTCCCTCAGTAAAAACCTTCAGAATAAAGACAGGAATTAAAATAAATTTTGGTGTATGTCAGTGCTGCTGAACTGGAGAAACAAACTAATAACCTTTAAAAACAGACATTTTCGCATGTTTTTAGGGCTAAAATGTTGTATAAGTCAGTGTGAATGAGATATGAACAAACCCCTCAGTAAAAACATTCAGAACATAGACAGGAATAAAACTGTACATTTTGGTGCATGTAAGTGCTGTTAAAGTGGAGAAACAAACTAATAACTTTTAAAAATATGCATTTTTGCCATGTTTTTAGAGATAAATGTTGTAAAAAAAAAAAATCAGTGTGATGATATAAAGAAACCCCTCAGTAAAAACATTCAGAATATAGATGGGAATAAAACTGTACATTTTGGTGCATGTAAGTGCTGCTGAAGTAGAGAAACAAACTAATAACTTTTAAAAATATGTATTTTTGCCGTGTTTTTAGTGATAAAATGTTGTAAACAAAAATCAGTGTGAATGATATAAACAAACCCTTCAGTAAAAACATAGATGGGAATAAAACTGTAAATTTTGGTGCATGTAGGTGCTGCTGAAGTAGAGAAACAAACTTTTAAAGATACGTATTGTAATTGAAATGTATATACACAAATAGAAAGTGCAAATAATGAAGACTTATGTGTAAATTTGAAATAGCATGTCTTCTGAAGAAGACATGCTATGGAAGCAAAATAGGCCAAAATTGTCCAGTTCTTGAAGAAAAACTGAAATGGTGTTGCCTGTAGTATCACGCTTTAAATGTTTTTTTTTCCGTCCAAATATCCAAATTAGCAGTGTATTATTAAATGTGCATAAAATATATGAAGATGATGTGGGTTGATTGGTCATTTCAGGCCACGCTTCAAAAACACAATATGAATGAGAGTGTGATTGTGTTATTTTTGTGGTTGTCAGAGGAGCGCGTGGTCCCGCTGGAGGTGTCTCGCTCGAAGCTGTCGCGTCATCTGGAGGGCGTGGTGTTCCGCTGTCACAAATGCACCTTCACGTGTTCCAGCGAGCCGAATCTGCAGCAGCACATTCAGAAACACGAGGAGCTGAAGCCCTACCAGTGTCAGCTCTGCTACTACGACAGCAAACTCCTGCACGAGCTGGAGATCCACCTGCGCGAGGAGCACAAGGTCTGTCTTCTGTCGTGTCGGATCTTTCTGTGGCTAGTTCAAGAGCCGGTTACTTAGTCTAATCCGTCGTTCGCAGGTGATCCGTAACTTTGAGCTGGTGGGACGGGTGAACCTGGACCAGCTGGAGCTGATGAAGGACAAGGTGAAGGACGTGAGCAGCAGCGAGGAGGAAGAAAGAGGAGAAGACGAGATCGTAGAGGAGGCAGACGAAGAGGAGGAGGAGGAGGAGGAGGAAGAGGAGGAAGAGCTGATGGAGGACGAAGAGGAGGAGAAGCTTCCGGAGAGCAAACAGAAAGAGACGAGCAGCCAGACGGAGGTGACAGGTAACAGTTTTTATGTTCATCAGATTCAGTCATTCTGTGCTTCGGTAAGGACGATCAACAACAACAGATGCAAAACTCAAGACTTTATTGTTCGTCTCTACAAAGCATTTTTTAATAAAAATAGCAGTAACGTTTCACCTTCTGCTAAAATACATTTTCAGTATAAGTTAAAATACCTTTATTTGTTGTATGACTTTTTTTAAATATCAAGGCAAGATGTGTGAATACAGTAAAATTTAACATTTAAGCTATCACCAGTTGATTGATCGGAGTATATTAAGACAGTTGTTTTGTATTACAAGTTTTCTGACATGTTGTTGAAATATGCAAATGCAGTTTTTGCACACATTTCCAGAAAATAAATCTGAACATTTGATAAAGCCAGGGTTAGAATTCAAGTTTGATTTTGCTGCGATATTAGAGTTAAAGTCAAATCAAATACATTTCGACCATGTTTTTAGAAATAAAATGTTCTATAAAATCCGTGTGAATGAAATATGGACAAGGCCCACAGTAAAAACCTTCAGAATATAGATAGGAATGAAACTGTACATTTTTAAGTGGAGAAACAAACTAATAACCTTAAAACACATGCATTTTCGCCATGTTTTAGGGATAAAATTTAGTAAAAAAAATCAGTGTGAATGTTATATGAACAAAACCCACAGTAAAAAAACCTTCAGAATATAGATAGGAATTAAACTGCTAAGTTTGGTGTATGTAAGTGCTGCTGAAGCGGAGAAAAAACTTTTGTATTATAATTGTATTGAAAGCTCCTAAAAGTGTATTTTGGACGTTTTCTTTGCACTAGTCTGAAAGAAGTCATGTTATGGAAGCAAAATCTCAAAACACTGTTTTTGCCTGTAGTGTCTTGCCTTAAACTGTTTTTTAAATACCCAAATTAGCATTATCGTATTAAATATGCATAAATATTAGCATAATGCAACAGTATAATACTGAATTAACACTGCAGTGTAGTGTGGATAAAAGCGTCTGCCAGATGCATATAAAATGGCTTTTGAAAGACGCAGATTTTCCACAAACGACATTTATAAAAATCTTTTTGATCGTTTCTGATGTTTTCTGCACATTTGCCTGTTGAACTTGCAGAAAGTCAGAGTTGTTTTGTTGTATTTCCTGGTGTTGCAGGCGTTGCGGTTGCGGAGTCTCCCAGCAGCAGCGCCGTCAAACGCTATCCGTGCGAGTTCTGCGGCCGCACCTTCACGCTCAGCACCGAATGGGAGCGACACGTCCTTCGACACGGCATGTGAGTCTCCTGTGAATTACGAAAGTGTACCGTAGTAACGAATGAGTTAAAGCTAAAGCGTGTTTTACCTTTTCAGGACTGTTAACGGCAACAAGAAAGACGGCAGTCCTGTGCCCTCGTCAGCGCTGCCTCTGATTGGTCCGGCGGCTGTGATTGACAGAGGGCTGGACCTATCCAGTAACACTGTGGATCAGTCTGACCAATCCAAGTGTCCGATTCAGAACGAGGAAGACAAAAAGACGCTGGAGACCAAAAACGACCCTTAGGAGCAAAACGAAAGCTGTAGAGAAACACGTCAGTCGAGAATGTCATGCGTTCTGTTGTTTCGTCCGTCTGTTCATCGTTTGTTTTGTTGCAGAACAACATCGGCTGCTTCTTGAGTATTTGGTTTAAAAAGCTAGATTTGTGGAAAGTGATGATCCGGTTTGGAGTATCGCTAGATGTTGATGTTTCACGTTTGTTCAGTTGCTGAATCTTACACTGAATTTTACAAAGTGTGACTTGGTCCCTCAGGACAGATGTTGATATATTGGTAACCAATAGTGAATGAAACCGCGAGTCGATATTCCGTTTGAATCGCGAGTCCCTCCGATCGCCGGTTCATCCGTAAGCCAGAGATTTTAATTTCAAACCCTCATTTCCTCGATGCACTTTTTCGTTACATTCATTAAAAATAAGCGTACGTAATGAACAATACGTAAAGAATCGAATGTCTTCCGCGGCGGCGATCGCGCGCGCTGATAGTCTTGAAGACGGCGTGCCGCGATTCTCGTCCGTTTCAAACGAGAGACGATCCATCCGGAAGCTTCTCGGCCGGCAGGAGGGGCTCGGATTCGCTCGGAACGTCGCCTGGCGGTTTCTGTTTTTTACATTTTAGCCTTGTGTTAATCTTCCTGTAGCTGAATTCCTTGAGGAATAGTTGTCATCTTATTTATCTAGATCGTTTGATTCTTTTAGACATGATTTTAGAGTATCAACACTTGCCCCAAAAACTCGTAGCAAATTGCTACTTTTGAAGATTTCGGCCTCTTCCGGCTCGTCTTGCACTTCCGCTTCACTTTAATAACGATGGCCGTCCGTTGGTCCGGAGACGCGTTGGACATCGATGGATCGCAATCACGTGTTTCTGCCGATCGGCCGATTCTGACGAGTCTGTTTAAAGGAATATTCTGGGTTCGAAACACGCTCACAGTCATATTTAGGCCTAAATTTTAGATACAGAAATGAAACGGACCAGAATTTTGCAGTATCATTGAGATACTATAATAGTTTTTGTCACATCGAAAGTAATATTTTGAATTGGTTTTACATAATCTCGGCATAGTTTCTTAACTATTTGGAACTATTTCATTTAACTATAAATCATATTTTCTGTTGTTTGCAGCAGAGTAAATATGCATCACTTTAAGTTTATTGATTTGTTTACATTAAAACTATAAAAAATGTTTTAATTCAGTACATAAATACTAAATTTAGGCCTCAATATTTTTTGAGTGCAAACTCACGGAAATGCTAAAACACGGAGTGTATTTCGCACTGGAGCAAAGATGTTTGACTCTAAACATGATTTGACGAGTGTGAACGGCACCGGTTCTGGTTCTTGAACTCGGATTGTTCCTTTAAACGGGAAGTTCGGCATAACGAGACTCGAGGCTTCTGTCGTTTCCAGACGCTCGTTTCTGGAGAAACGCCGCGAAGCCGTCGTGGAGTAAGGCTGAGATTGTACGTGATGGAAGCTGCTGCTCGAAAACCCCAAAGCCTTATAGACGCGGACGTTTGACGCTCCGAACGCTTCCCTTCCGGATCCACCGAGCAGAAGCTCTCAAGCAGTATCCGTCATTTGAATTCACTCACGAAAACAGAAAACGAACCTCTTCTCGCTACCAAAAGCGTCGCTTCCCAAAGTTTTTCCTGAGATACGATTGTCTTTCCCGAGCAATGACCGGACATTGCCGAGGGCCGACCCAGGTGCGTTCTGGGAAATCTGCATGCCGTTTTGCAGCCATGTATAAACTCGAAGCTCCTCGTCGGTAAGTGTTTGAAACTGTGGTTTCTGTTTCGGAAAGGGGTCTGTTCCTTTAAGTGTTGTTCTGATATTTAACTTAACAAACAAAAAAAAAGACAAGAATAGAAAGAAAGAAAAATACAAATCAATAGAAGACGTTTCTTTCGTTTTTTAGCTCTCCGCTGTTCAAAGCTGTTGTAAATTGTCTGGTTAAGAATTAAAAAAAAAAACACACGATAAAAAACTCTTTTGTACCCTCGAACCCCTCCATGTCCTTCATAAGGAGTAGGCCAGCCTTTCTGAAGAAGCGTGTAGAGAAGCATCAGAAATAAGCTTTGAAGAGTCGGCGGCGTCCGCTATCGTAACACACTGGATATCTGTAAATAGATGCGCTTTAGTTTCTATCGTTTCCCTTTAATTCTCTCCTCCTGTTGAAGGTGCGCCATCGTTGACCTTGACTAGATCTCCTGCGTTTGGCCTTTTCTTCTGTGAATCTCCTGATGATTTCTGATGGTGGCTTGTGATGTCGACTAGACTGGTTGTTTACAGTTTTATTCCTTTGATTTCTCTATATTCTGTAAATATTGTAATTCATTGTCTTTTTTTAACTTGGTAATAAAGTTATCAGATAACCTAAACTCGTGTGCTTCTGTTGTTTTCTGTTCGTGGGTCAAATTCGTCTCATCTGTGGATCTTGAAATTCTTTAAAACTCTACATAGTTTTTTTTTTGCAGATCAAAAGCATAAACCAACACGAATAGCTTGTTTACATGTCCTAGATCTTGCCGCGTACATTTAAAGAAGATTTCTGAAAACATTTTCCAGAGTTCAACCGCATCATTTCTTAGAATAGAGAACAGATGTACTCAGAACCCAAAGATTTCATTGAGTTCTACGGTTGACATTCATCTTGTAGAGGTTTATCCTGAAAGCCCTGAGGAGTTCTCCTGACTCTTATTGTAATGCGTCTCACGACGGCGAAGCCATGAGCTGTTCTGTAAGCGAAACTCCAGGGAGGAAATAAACGCTTGTGTTCAAGGACAGACTGTGATGAGCTGAAAATAGTGTGGCAATACCAGAGTTTGAACCAGTGCATTTCCATGAGCAGTTTTCCATCTGTATGAGGTCAGAGGAACAAACCCCGATAAACCCGGAGAGGACGAGCTCCTCGGAGACCAGACCGCAGGAAACCGCAGAAATCCCGGGCTGCTGGTTTCGCGGCACCTCTTTGTTCAGACGGCACTCGAGCGCAGCGTCTCGATGCGGTTTTGATTGAATGTTTCTTCTGAGATGCTCTTCAGGGTCGTGGAGGACAAAGACGGCAGCTGCTGTGGACAGAAACATCATTTCCCTGCAGTCCATCAGTCTGAAGTGCATGACAAGCTTTCAGATGATGAAACGTCCCTGATAAAGTCCCGCAGTCATCATTCGCCTGCGTTCTGAAACGCATCTGACCTTCAGGCTGTCGATAGGAGGTTTTTAATGGATCTTCCACCTTGAGGATGTATGAAAACATCAAGGAATGCTTCAGTGTTTTTGAATTTTCCAGACCCTTCAGGACACTTGAGTCATGAAGGCCGTGAAGGTGTAAAATGCATCGATCAAAGACTTTTATGTTTAATTTTAATGATAAATTAGCGATTACAGAGATTCAAGCGCTGCAGGTATTTAAGACGTTACGTATTATTTAGCAAACCTGTAACCACCTAAATCCATTATTTAAAAAGCATTTTTATCAAATTCAGGTGATTTGCCATAGAAATATGATGTTTTTATAACATTTATGACTGCTATTATAGCGCCAGCTGTGGTCTGATCTCCCTGAAACTTTGCATGCTTGTTTAGAATCAACTTTCGAATGTGCTCAGCCAGTTTTGTGAATTTTTGAGTTGTTGTTGGGTATATTTGGATAGGCCCATTTTCTAAAGGATCCCATTATAGCTTTCCAAAGGGTAATTTTCAACATGTTTTTGATAATTATTGACCTAGAAAGTCCAGAGAATTGCACTACGGTCTTGTTGTTATATACCTTTCACTAGTTCTAATCTTCTCAATCCTTTACAAAACGGTTTGATTGACAGCAGTGGTTCTAGAGGCAAAGTTGTTCAGAACGAGGAGGTCTGTCATACGATGCAAATCTCGCGTGTATGTGCGGAAAACCGTAATGTACAATCGTTTACATCATCAAAAAATGCAACGCCGCTCCCCAGTGGCTGATTTATTTCCAATTTCTCTCAGACCTTTGGGGCCGTGAGTCAAACAGGCCCACTGAGTTTTATTCCAATCGGCCTCCGTTAACCTTGTCTAATAGGTGCTCACAATTCATCGGCCAGTGGCGGACGTGTTTTTTGATATACACAAATGTCCCCATAAACACTTGTGGGACTTTGGATCAAGACCATGTACAGCGATTTCCATGTTGATAGAACAAATGATTGCCTAGTTACAGATATTTTTACCTTTTTTCCCTCTTATAGCGCCACCAAGTGGCCAAATTTTTTCCCTGTGACCTCAAATTGAGCTCTTACATAAGTGTGCCATGTTTGGCGAAGATATCTCATTCTGTTCAGGAGTTATAGGCATTTTACTAAAAGTGGCCCCGCCCCCTTCAAATGTTTTGGCGCCCCTTTGCCTTGGTGAGTTGAAAATTCAACTTTTTTTTGATAAGTACTGATATTCACTGTCCAGAGAATCTTTCTGCACTGGTTTGTTATTTGAGCCTGCGACTGACGGTTTAGGAGTTATGAGCAATTTCGTATTTTCGATCGCTGTAGCGCCCCCATCAGGGCGATTGGGACGAGCCTTGGTCACATTGTAGGCGGTGTGAGTACTACCATCCCTCCAAGTTTCAAGTCTCTATGTCTTACGGTTTGGTCTGCACGATCAGTTTTACGTGGAGATCGCCGATCCTCGAGCCATTCTAACAATTACAACTACGCGCTTGAACTCCTAATGATAACCCAATCTGTCAATATTTATATAATCAAGGTAAATCAAATTTCTGTCAGACCAAACAGTGCATGTCATTTTCTTTGGCAACTTTGTCACATGATTGGCAGGATTACATTTGACCAGCATATAAAATATGAATATTAATAACTAATAGTGTCGGTTTGAGCGGCCGGTGATTAAGAGGTCACGTCTGAAAGCCAACAGAAGAGTTAACGTGTTTCAGAGCTGCTTTTATAAGCGCTTGATTTCACAGCTATAACATCATCTTTTAAAAATATCTGCGAGACATGAGGGATCAGCGGATCAGAACTTCACACGAGTGTTTCTGCAGGAGGAGACCCACGAGACCCCTAAAGAGTTCAGCTTTAAACAGCAAAGAAACGTCTGATGAGAGACAGACAGACGGACGGACGCTTTAACAGCACGTGAACACACC
Organism: Labeo calbasu; assembly: GCA_019740295.1. Taxonomy (NCBI): domain Eukaryota; kingdom Metazoa; phylum Chordata; class Actinopteri; order Cypriniformes; family Cyprinidae; genus Labeo; species Labeo calbasu. The sequence continues at coordinate 61,160 of JAHKKF010516739.1, read as the reverse complement.
AGAACATGACTTGACATGTCACGGCATCAGTGTTTAGCTGCTTTATTTACACAATATAAAATACATACAAAAAAATAAGCAAACAAAAAGAATTTGTTTGGAAAATAATATTGTAGTACATTTTAGAAGGAAATACAATCTTTCTGCTTCAGAATTTTGCATTTACTTGCCTTTTTGTGAAAAGTGTATGTATTGTACATATGTCGGTGTGTAACACGCATACATATGTGCAAACGTGCACTGCCGCTCAAAAGTTTGGGATCAGTAAGACTTGTAATGTTTTTTAAAGAAGTCTCTCATGCTCAGCTTTTGAGTGGCAGTATTTATTTGTTCTGAATGAGGCTGAAAATCCATCATAATCACACTGGTAAGGAACAAGGTTTAATTCTGCAACTGCAGAGCAAAGCGAGCCGAGGATGAGACAGTGATAGAGAGACTCCTGCTGAAGATCTGATCACATCTGAATGACGTTCTCTCTCCTCACCGCAGGAGCGTCGTGTGAAGAGCTTTAGAATCCACACAAACGTCATCAATAATCACCTACAACATACAGACCCTCAGAACAGATCGCTCTGTCTTCACTGACTCACCTTCACCTCCTTTAAACCTTCACGATCTGCTCTCTTTCTCTTGTCAAACACAAGATGTTTTACATGCTCGTGTCACACGTGGACTCTGATCTTCACAGGCTCTCAGTGAACATGAAGGAAAGTGAACGACAGATCAAACCAAGCGAATGAATGATGACAGAATGAACTTTGAAAAGAGCGGCGGTCTCTGGTCCTCTGGGTCTTCTGAAGGTTAAGGAGCATCTCATCACAGAGTGATTTCAGACTCAGGGTCACTTCCTCCGGGCCAAAACGTCTATATTTTATTAAAACGTGTGACGATTCTCTCTGTTGTATAATTCATTGTTCCCAGACTCTGTGGAGTTTCTGTGCATTATTACCAGTTCGCTTTTAAAACAGCCATGAGTGCTTAAATATACGGCGCTTTATGCAATAAGTTTCATTGAAGCTTCACAGTGAAGTAACAGAATCAGTGATTGAGATTCATCAGGTTTGAGACAAATAAAGCAGCTCTTACAACACAGTAGTGTTATTATTCAGATCAAGTCGTTTACCACAACCGTTTCTGAGGAACTACATTGTTTGGCGGAAGAATAGTGTTTTTATTCATCTAATTACACTTTATTTGCTCTGTTTTATTTTGTGAAACCTTACTACATATATGGAATAACCGTTTTATAAAAGCAATAAGCTTTTATAAAACCTTGTGCCTAATAACGCCCCTTAGCTGTTATAAATTCACTGTAAACCGTGGCTCCTTGGGGCTTATTGCTTTATTTTCTAATTTAAAAAATACAAAAAAAAAAAAAAAAAGCCATAAATATACATAAATTTACATAAATATATTTTGAAACGTATTTTAGCAAATATAGTATTTGAAAAACTGTATTTCATTATAGTATTTAGAATTTTTTGTATATTTTTGAAAAAATAAATTTATATATATATCCAAAAAATACATTTGCATACGTCACATCTGAAGAAAACTTTGTAGTCTATAACAGATTTGAATAACACATTAGAATAAAAATTAGCAAGAATCATACAATCATACAAAAACATTACAATATTACAACATAGAAAAGAAAATAAACATTACATCATTACAAATCTAGTTCTGATCTCTAGGCTATTCCATCCATATTTGCAATTATCCCAAATATACAGGCTACTGTAAGACTGGAAATGCATTTTTTTTGTCCCTGTAATACATTTAGAAATATATTTTGGTATATAAAGGTTGAAGCTGAATATTTTCATTTTTAAAACTATAATTAATTCGAGCATCACTGTTTACAACATATATTTAGCATATATTTAAAATGTATTTTGGACAGATTTTTTCTTTATTTATTGCTGCATGCATGCCCCATGAGCATTGGTGACATTGTGAACTGCAAGTTAATTCTACCAAAGCTCTTTTTTCCCAGTTATTGGCAGTGTAACGTGTGATGATGACGATTGTGTTCGAGTCTCTTGGCAGCTGGTGTCTCAGGCTGAGCTCGGATGACGTGTGCAGGAGAGTCTTTGCGCGGCCCGACCGCAGGCGGCGGCTCCCAGTGTTTGTGCATCTGTTGCGTTTCCACTCTCTCCATTCGCTGGAGGACGAGCGGCAGAGCAAGGCTTTCAAAACAAGCAAAACAGTCATGATCCGTGACTAGCAACAACACCGGATCGCTCATGGTTTATTTGTAGTTAATGTTCAACCAGTGCCTGAAGCCAAAACACAGAAGAGTTGGGATGTCAGGTTAGGGTCAACAAGGTTAACCCAATGTTTATTCCAATTAACCTGTTTCATTTCAGTAATACCATCCACTTTTAAAAATAAAGCTTCCAAATGATGTTTTATTGCAGTGATGCCCTAAAAAACCTTTCAATGAACAATTCTTAAAAATACACTTTATTTTTAAGAATTGCTGCTGCCGTCACCACGGAATATTATTGTTATCGTCACCATCTTTAGTATTAATATTTAGTTTTATTATTGTTATTATTATCATTATTATTATTATTATTATTCTTGTTCCTATTACTAAGTACTGTTTAAATACTATTACTAATATTCAGATTGTCATTTTTGATTATTTTCATTACTGTTATTATCATTGCTGTTCCATTGCTGTATTTATTATTATATTTGCTACTACTGCTACTCACATACTACTAACATTATTCAGGTTGTCATTTCTGATTATTGTCATTGCAGTTCTATCGATGTTTTTGTGTTTTGTGTTTACCGTATGTTGTATATAAAAATAAAAAAAAAAAACACTTTCTTAGCATGAAGAAACTTAAATAATCTAAAGAACCTTCCACTATAAAGAACCATTTGTGACCCTGGAGCACAAAACCAGTCTTAAGTATCACGGGTATATATTTGTAGCAATAGCCAAAAATACATTTTATGGGTCAAAATAATCATTTTTTCTTTTATGCCAAAAATAATTAGGATATTAAGTAAAGATCATGTACATGAAGATATTCTGTAAATTCATACTGTATATATATCAAAACGTAATTTTTGATTAGTAATATGCAATGCTAAGAGCTTCATTTGGACAAATTTAAAGGTGATTTTCTCAATATTTAGATTTTTTTGCATCCTCAGATTCCAGATTTTCAAATAGCTGTGTCTCGGCCAAATACTGTCCTATTCTGACAAAACGTACATTAATGGAAAGCTTTTTGTCTTATAAATCTCAATGTCCTTTATGACTGGTTTTGTGATCCAGGGTCACATTTGTCCAATGGAAAGTTTCCAGTAAAGAACCTTTATTATGAAGAATAATTGGGATATGTTTGTTCCACGAAAAAAAAGATGTGTGTTGTCATTTTTTACCTATGGTTTGCAAATAATTCTGACCAAAGCACTAAAACGGTTTACTTTTGAAATGTGGTAGAATTAATCAGGACAGACGCCATATTGAATTTACCGCGGATGAAAACGAGGCTGTGAGGGGTCGATTTACAGTTTTTACAACGACTAGATCACATCATTTTAACAACTTACAACTTTTAAAACTTTTTAGTTGAGTTTTTGTCTACTGTTTCATTCGCTAAATAGTTGGTACAGTCCATTGCCGTACTTCAGTCCCTCACAGTGTTGTTTTCATTCCTGTCAAAAATTAAATACGGTTCTACCCTGACTTGTGGCAATGCTAATATTGTTGTCTCTTTTATGATAATTGTATATGTGTGTTTGTTGACTTAAAGTTACTGGAAAAGCAGCAAAAACGCAATTTCCCATCAGCACTTTCGCGCACGCTTGCAGTGACGCAAAGGCGTCGGTGCGCGGCGCAGGCGCAGTGTGGCGTAAGGGGGGACGGGCCGTCGAGTGTTTATGCGCGTAATGGCGGCGGACAGGCTGTGATGAGCCACGGCGAAAAAAACACAGCCAGCGATCCAGCCCTCGGTCAGTTTCCACAGCGGCGACACGGAAGAACGCGAAAATGCAGATCACGCTGAAAACCCTCCAGCAGCAGACGTTTAAAATCGACATCGACGCGGAGGAGACGGTGAGAGAGACGAGCGCGTGAGGGCAGCGCGCGCTGCTAGCGGCTATCAGCTAACAGATTTCTGTCAGCAATGTCAATAAAACACACGAAAACTCCCATCAAACCACACAGAGACACTGTAATTACACTGTAACTTTAAACGAACTTTTAGGACTCGCTATTGAATGCGCGTGACGCTGTTGACGGTGATCTGTGAACGTCTTTAGCATTAGCACGTTAGCTGCTCATAAAATGAGTTTTTACTTTCACCAAAACAGCATAAAAGTTGTCTAAATAAGGCATAAAAGTAACGCAATCACTCCAGAACCATCATAATCGTCATTTAACCATCATTATGACTTCTTATTCGTGTCACACAGACAGTTAAAGGGTGATATGTGTGTTTTAGCAAGTCATGCTGTGGCGTTATAAAGGTTTTAACGTGTGTATGTGTGTTATTAGTGTGTATGTGAATATACACATACGTGTCTGTGTGTATCTGCTCCGTGAACACGATTCATGTGATTTCCAGACACGTGGATTGAAATGACAGAGCTGTATAATTGAGCACACAAGGGCTTAAACACGGATAAAAGCGCTGCACTGATGGATTCATGCTAATTTTCGTAAATTACAGACTGTTAATGTCTTCAGGCTGATTTGACTGTTTCTTCTAGATGAGAACTTTCAATTAGACTTGCAGTTTGTTTAGTTTAGCCTCATAGGAACATTGATAAAAGTTCATGAAAAATATGCAGCTTTAGAAGTCAGAGTGATCGTGTTTATTGTATTTTTGCTGTTTGCTTCAATCGTGCATTGACAGACATGTGACATTGTCTCAGTCTGCTGCTTGTCTTTGCGCTTTGCTTCTAGTTAAGATAACCATTCACTGCAAACTGACCAAACTCATGTTAGTCTGTAGGCGAGGATGTTTAGGGGTCAAAATGAAAATGAAAATTCTATCATTGTTTATTCGCTTTCAAGTTGTTCCAAACTTTCAGTTTCTGGTCCCATTTAACTTTTATACTTTAGTGTTTTGTTGTAAGTCAATGGGGAACAGACATGGTTTAGTTTTTCAAAATATCTTCTTTTGTGTTTAACAGAAGAAAGAAACTCATGCAGGTTTGGAACAACTTCAGGGTGAATACATGATGACCGACTTGTCGTTTTAGAGTGAACTTTTGGTTTAACTAAACTGACAGTTTGCAGAGAAGTTTTATTTTTACCCATTTGCTTCTAAAAACTCTTTATCTGGGGCGACCGACGCGTTTGTGCAGTTAAAAAGACGCGACGGTCCTCTGTCGAGGTGAAACGCCAGCAGCGATGGGTCAAAAGTCAGCTAGACCTTTAGGAAGGAAGACACTTGGTGGGTTTAGTCCACACTTCCTGTTTATCAGACCTTTCGGAGCAGTTTATTCCTAGAAATACACTTTCGCAGGAAAGCAGCAAACACTGACCAGCTTTCCATTTCTGGCTGCACTCGGTTGTTTTTCGGAGTGCAAACAGCCGCGTCGGATCCGGTCAATATTGGATTTTTTGTAAATGTTTAAATCTAAATGGGCAGATCAGATAATGAATAGTTGTTTTGTCAGTTTGGGACGTGAACTAATGTCCTCCTCACTCATTCGTGCTTTGAACAAGTGATGTGATGAGCTGTGTAATGGTTTCTCACAGGTTTTCAGCAGTCTTGTTCAAACTCTGAGCTGGTTTTGGTGCTGAGCCGGACCACAGAAGAGCGTCTGTGTTTGTTCACTCAGATCGGACTTTGATTTTTTTTTTTTCTGCTCTGTTTTTCACAGGTAAAAGCCTTAAAGGAAAAAATAGAGAATGAAAAGGGAAAAGATAACTTTCCAGTGGCGGGACAGAAGTTGATATATGCAGGTACGTCTTCTGCGTTTGATAACGTGTGACTGTACGGCGTCTGTTTCCAGCTGATAAGGATGTGACCCTGTGTGATGTACATGATTTGTCATCACGGGTTGTTCTATTTTATTGTGTGAAAAGCGGTGATAATGACTGTTTATGCAGGAGCATCATTCTGACATCATATCACGTGTTGACGAACGACTGACGCCTGTCAGACTCAAAAGTGGGAGCTGTGGGCTGATGAATAATGACTTGTTTATTTTAATTCTTTTGTTTCCTGCAGGCAAAATCCTGAGCGATGACACAGCTCTCAAGGAGTACAAGATAGATGAGAAGAACTTTGTGGTGGTTATGGTAGCAAAGGTGAGACATTATCAGCCTTATCACAGTCTGTGTGTGATTGTTTCTCTGCTGCAGAGTGTGACTCTTGACGTGGAAGAAACTCTGAAATATTCAAGAGACATTTTGAAAACGTACATAAATGGGTGAAGTAAAAAGAAAATATTCATAGCTTTATTTTAATTATTTATGATTAATTGCATCCAAAATAGTTTTTGTTTGCATAATATATATGTGTGTACTGTGTATATTATTATGCATATATAAATACACACACATGCATCGATATATTTAAGAAAAATGTTGTGTTTATATATTAAATATATCCATATATAATAATTATATACAACAACAAAAATAAATACATGTAATTGTTTCCAATATATACTGCATCTGTGTGTATTTATGTATACATAATAAATATACACAGTACATACACATTTTTTTGTAAACGCACTTTTGGATGCGATTAATTGTTGTACAGCACTACATTTTAGTAATCAATTAAATTTATGAAACTTGTGTAGGTCAATTTATTTAGTCAAAAAGAAAAAAGTACTTTTTTTGTTACTTTTTTTCCTTTTTATTAATTTTTATACTTTTTTTTTCTTTTTGAATCAATTTAATTAAAACTTTTAATAATTTAATCATTTATTAAAATATTTACAATTAAATGTGTGTGTGCTTTAAATCTAAACCTGTGTTTTCTGTAATGTTTCTGGATCTAATAAAATGTATTACATCAAAAATGGTGGAAATTAAATGAAAACGTTAACAAAAATTCTACAATTTATCTTATTTTTTGGCAAACAAAGTGCTGCACAGCTGAGGTTTACTGTTGAAATTAAAACATGGAAGATACATTCTCAGACACTAGTCCATACAGTGATTTAAATGTACTGACTTTTGAGTTAATCATACCATGGATGACTTACTTTAGTAATGATTTAGTTTCTCCTGATTATTTCCACCACCTCTTTGACCCTTATAATTATAAAAAGTCTTTTTGTACGTTTTAAACTCTGTGTATTCCCTCTGCGAAGGTGTAGTCCCTATTTAGTCAGATTTAGATGTATTGTAAATGCAGAAGGTGATATGTTAATGAGCTCGTGCATGTGTTGTCAGTGTTTGTGAAGTTGTGAATGTGATGTTTCTCCTGCAGCCTAAAGCGGCTCCTGCATCCACTGCCACGGCGACCAGCGCCGCCTCCTCCAGCACTACAGCGACCCCGACCCCATCTGCCGCCCCGGCCGCGGAAACCCCGTCTGAGAGCGCAGCCAAAGAGGACAAACCCGCCGAGGAGAAACCCGCCGGCGGCACTGCGCCCTCCTCTACACCCACCAGGTAAACACACACACACACACACACACACACACACCTTACACTTTATATACTCAATTACTGTTGATTAGACGCGAGTGCTGGTGCTGGACGGGTCTGGTGTCTCTTCTAAAACAGTTGGTGTCAGTGGAACTAAATAAACCCAGGACAAATTAGAAGAACATTTCACATAAGTAGATGTCATGTGGGACATCTGTCCAGTCTGACCATCATTTCATATTAAGCTTATAATTTTTTTCTTTTCTTGCTGTTTGCAGTTCTTCGCCAAATGCAAACATATTTGAAGAGGCGACGTCCGCGCTGGGTAAATTTACATGCGTTAGCATATTCACACATTCTCTTTCATTTGATGGATTTACTAATGATTTGTGCAGGATGAAGTGAGTTTGCATGTGTTTTGTGTGCGCAGTGACGGGTCAGTCCTACGAGAACATGGTGACGGAGATCATGCTGATGGGATACGAAAGAGACAGAGTGGTGGCGGCGCTGAGAGCCAGCTTCAACAATCCTGACCGCGCCGTCGAGTACCTGCTCACGGTGAGTCTGAATATTACAGAACAAATGTTCTGTTGACATTTAAAGCAATGGATTACAGTGATTTAAGGTGAAACACCTTATCTTAGTAGGGTACAATTTTAACTCATTGGAATTGATATACTTTCACCAGCTGATTGATCACAGTACTTCTAGACTGTTGTTTTGTGTCACACGTTTCCTGAAATGTTCAACTACTTTGCATAATTTTCCAAAACATTGGATAAAACCAGGTTCAAATTCAGGGTTGCAAAAATGTGGAAAATTTCCAGTAAATTTTGGAAACTTTCCAGGATTTTTTGGAATCTTCCAGTGATTTTTGGAAAGTTTCCGAATATTTTCCACCTCTTTGCAACCCTATTCAAAAGTAGTGATATCTGTAAAGTTTGGTATGTGTAAGAGCAAATACTCTTTGAGAATATGGATTGAGATTGAAATCTGCAGACACAAATAAATAGTGTAATAAACACTTAAATAAACAATACATTGTGTGGGTCAAAATTATGGATTTTTCATTAGGATATTAAGTAAAGATCATGTTCCATGAAGATATTTTGTAAATTTCCAACCGTAAATATATCAAAAATGAATTTTGGATTAGTAATATGCACTGCTAAGAACTTCATTGGTGATTTTCTCAATATCATTTTGATTTTTTTTTTTTTTTTTGTCTCAGCCAAGTATTGTCCTATCGTAAACCATTCTTCAATGGAAATCTGATTTATTCAGCTTTCAGATGATGCATAAATCTCAATTTCAAAACATTGACTAATATGACTGGGTCACATTTAGGCTTCATTATACTTAAACTGTCTTATTTTAGTTTGTCATGTTCTTTTGATGTGTTTTGTGGAAGCATCTTCTGAGGGTTTTGTGTCTGTGTGTGCTGTAGGGTATTCCTGCGGAGAGCGAGGGCAGTGTAGGAGGTGCTGACCCGGTGGCTCCTGCGGGAGGCGCTCCTGCTGCGTCCACAGGCCTTTCTTCACCGTCCAGCACCGCCCCGTCACAGCCCAGCACAGGATCGGGGGGTGAGTGACACGCATGCTTTAAAATCGTGTGCATCAGACGGTTCTGAGAGCACGTTTCTCTGACTCTATCCTGTGTGTGCAGCAAATCCTCTGGAGTTCCTGAGGAACCAGCCGCAGTTCCTGCAGATGAGACAGATCATCCAGCAGAACCCGTCTCTCCTACCAGCTCTACTACAGCAGATCGGCAGAGAGAACCCGCAGCTCCTGCAGGTACACCCTGTCTGGATGGCACTGATTTTAAATGGTTTGCTGCTCAAGAGGCATTAATGCATTTATACAGCAATTACAGCTTTGATATAAAGGGTTGAGGTGACCAAAATATTGTAGTTCTGCAACCTGCAAGAGAAATGCTGATATGGAGTGTGCTACTGTGCTACTGTAGATGCTGATTTTGGCTTGAACTTCCCGTTCCAGTGAGATGCAGAAGATGCTGTCTTTCAGCAAATTGGAACTTCCTCTTTGTTTCCTGTTTCACAGCAAATCAGCAGCCATCAGGAGCAGTTTATCCAGATGCTTAATGAGCCGGTGCAGGAGGCGGGGCAAGGCGGTGGCGGTGGCGGTGGCGGCGGCGGCGGGGGCGTGGCCGAGGCAGGAGGCGGGCACATGAACTACATCCAGGTCACACCCCAGGAGAAAGAAGCTATTGAGAGGGTAAAACACTTAAACTTGCGTTTGAAGAACAGTGTTTATTATGCGCTGACCTGTACAAATAGAATACAGTAGGTTCTGCGTATCAGGTTCTTTTACTCGAACAGGCCGCGGCACACGTACAACTTCAAAACAAGGTTCTCATTTAAACATAATAGAGATCAAATATGGAAATCTTAAAACCATCTACAACATATTACAGTATAAATGCCGTAAAATAAACGCTGTCATGTTTATCAACATTTGGCATAAGTGCACCAGATCCATCGATTGGGCGCTGCTCTGAAACCACAAGTCTGTAGAAGCGAGCGAGACGGCGCCACATTTTGACATTTATTTAATTAAATCATTCTTTTAATGTTTAATACTAACATTGCAATTGCAATTTCTGGTTTTCCGTTCCCAATTTTAATACCTCTTAAATTTATCATGAAGACTTTTGTTATACCATTTAAGATATTTAATACTTTTTAATGACCTTAAATTTGATCAGATTGAATGTAAGACTTTTTAAGTACTCGCTGGAACTGGGAAAACTGTAATGAGCGCACAAGTAATATGTGAAAACGTGACACAAAGCGCTTGAGGGGTTGTACATAGAAATAGTTAAAGTTAAAATTATTGGCCACGAGCTGTCGGTTTTCTCTCGTCAGCTCAGAAAGTCTATATCGGTCCATCCGCAACTCTAGTCTAACTTTGTTCTCAGCCTGAGCATCTTAAGATACTTTTTAAAGCCATAAAGTCTGAATTTCAAGTTGAGCTAATTACACTGAGACCCTTTAATTAGAGAGAGATACAGATGGAGGATCAGGCTGGCGAACGATCAAAGGTGCACGAGTCTTTTCCCCAAACGGACACCGGGAGTCTTTCTGTGGTCTTATCTAACCTTTCCATGTTTCCTCTGTGTTTCTTCCTCAGCTAAAAGCCCTTGGATTCCCAGAAGGACTCGTTATACAGGCCTACTTTGCTTGTGAGAAGAATGAAAATTTGGCTGCAAACTTCCTTTTACAACAGAACTTTGATGATGATTAGAGGAGGAGTGGCACCTGATCATTTCCCCTCTTATGTTGTTTTTTTTTTTTTTTTTTTCCTTTTTGAATGATCATTTTGGAGAAGAAAATCTATACAAATACACATACACTCATACATACGCATACACACACACACACACACACACAGGCTGTCATGTTCTGTCTAAATTTACACACTGGATGACATGAGCACGCCCGTCTGGAGATGAGCGCATCATTTGTTCGTCTCCAGGGGCAGAAATCAGTAAAGCCTCTTTGCTTCATCTAACACTTGCCTGTGTGATACCTGTTTGTTTTTCATTTGTTCTTTTTTTATGACCAATAAAGAGCATCGTTTTCTCCATCGTTAGGACATGTTGACAGGTTCAAGGGGCTTGTGAAATCAGTTTTCGATGAATTGGGAATCCGGATTGATTGGGACGTTTGGTTTAATCACATTATCAGTGTCCCTGTTCAGGGCGGTGTTTTTCTTCTGTTTCTTATCGCTCTTTTTCTCTCATTCAAGTTGACCATTAATAGGGATCCCAAATACGGCAGTTTTAAATGACAGTAAAGATTTTAAACAAGCCAATGGAGTTCTGTTAGATTGGTTTTTGTCCTCACGAGCGTATCGGTAAAGAATCGCCTCTTACTGTGGGTGTTTTGAGTGATACTGACACATGCAGCCCTTTCATATACATTAAGAACCATTAAAAGCATGTATATGACTTCCATAGTTTGACGTTAATATCACTATACTGTCATTTTTACAGGGAAATAAACGTTTTCAACGGAAATGCAGATTACCTGTTCTTTTGTTTTACTGTGAAGATAGAGCAGGAATAAACATCAAAATGAACATTAAGTCAGTGTGTGTTTACAAAAAGAACTGTTAGGCTACCATAGCACTTTTTAATCTGTTAATTACACATGTAAAGTAATATTTTACAGCAGTAATGCAGATAAATATAAAAAATATGTATCTATTCTATTTTTTTTTAAATACATGTTTTTAAAAATATATATATTTAGGGTAGTCGTATGTAAACGCGAACGTCTGACGTATGAGGGAAATTAGCGCGCGCTTGGGGGCTGACGGGAATGGCGCGAACTGAGCCGTCACTGCAATTTAATCAACAAAAATGTTTTACAAAGGTAAGGTAAATAAAGTGAGCGATAACGACGTTGAGATTTGCGTTACGTACAGGTAAGTCAAAATACTACGTATAATCGTAATTTGTTCAATCAAAATACGTCGAGAGCTACTGATTAACCAGAAAAACGCTAGCGAGCTAGTAATTGGATTCAGATATAAAGAAATATTAGGTCATTTATAGCGTTACCTCTAATTCCTTTATTTCGAATTCACTGTATCTCACAATACTTTAAACTGAAAACGTCTCACCAAAAATACTTTTTAGTTTGTTTTATTAGAAGCCTTCTTCTCAAGTTTTCTATCAGGTTTGCTTAGGTAAGATTCCCTATCGCTTTCCAAAATGGTAGATTTTACAATTTGTTTTACATTTTGATCAAAACATTTTGTTTAAAGTTACAGTAACTTTGTTAAGCCTCTGTCCAGGAGAATCAGGCCTACCTGAGTGTTGTGAGTTTGAGCGATTACCGGTTTTGTCCTCCAGTGGGCGCTGTTGACCGCGGCTGGTAACAAACCGCATGTTGAGACCTATATATGAATTTATTAACTATGTAACACCAGTCATTTTATATAACATTTACCTGTCTGTATTCAGAGGTCAACAAAAATATGCACAGCAAGGCAAATATTAAAAGAACGTTCAATGTTTTTTTTTTTTAAATAATAATTAAAACATTATTTGCTGAAAATTAAAACATGCTGATAAGTGTTTTTTGTACCTGTGCACACGTGTGCCCATAAACTAAAGCTGGCTATGATCAATCAAATCATAAGGCTATACTTTATTACTTTCCCCCAACATGTGAAAAGTAGGATAAAGAATGGCTTGAGTTAAGTCATAAAAACAGCACATCAGCAAGTTAGGGACTGTTAACAAACACTTGGCTTGTCTTTAAAGATTCAAAAGCGTGCCAGTGAAGAATTTTGAATGGTATCCACTATGCTTGGGTTCAGTTTGTTCATTTAGGTAAAAATGAGCAACTTCTGAATGTTTTTGAAAAAGGAATATCGTCAGATTTGTGTTGGAAGGATGTGAGGCAGCTGTAAATTACATAAGTGTAAAGTAGTTCAAAGAGTTCATTCTGTAGTTTCATTGAGTTATGTGTAAGAGATTTAATAGATCAGTTAAGTTTAAAACGGGTAGGAAACTCACGCAAAACTGTGTTAATCATGAATAGATCTAGAGATGCTACGTCATTTTCCCATTGAATTGTTTAAACTTGAGTCAAATGTTAAAATTAAAAGTATAATTGCTGCTTCCTTTTATTAAAATCAATATTAAAAAAAAAAAAATCTCATAGTGTGGGAAAGCATGTCCAAATTCTAATACCATGATATACCAGTGAATCATCTTTTTTAATTGACCTTTTATTTTTTTAAACGCTGATGCACAATGACAAATATTAAGGCTGGTCATTGAATGCATGTAGCGAAAGTAAAAATCAGACTGAAACTAATTCTATAGAGGAATGAATAAGAAAATGAACGGTCTTTAATCACACCTGCTGCTAAACAGATGGCAATTAGCCACTTAAGACTGGCAGAAAAACCTGATCATGTCTGAATGCCGCTTAATCCGTTCAGACATGTTGTAAAACACAGACAAATAGAACAACTGATGAAATCAGACATTATTCACGCATTGTTCACAGAATAAGAGTCAATTCGCATACGTTTTATTTTTTTATAGTTTATTACTGGATTGCATTCATACATAAAATACAAAAACCTTACTGAAAAACGTATTTACAAATGTACAAAACTTAAGATTATATTACATGAATCTGACTATAAACAAAAGACTTTGTTCAGAGTTATTTTTTTGTTTCTTATATAAAAATATGAGTGTCTTACATATCAAAATTATTGCACCTTGCAACCACAGTGCAGTTTAGATTGCCATCACCAAGGAGAGGTCATGCGTTCGCCCCGAAGACTCACAGACTTCAATTAAGATCCACTTTTATCTTTGGTACCTTACTGAATACACCTGGCTATACTCAGCACCATCTTGTAACACACTTATAAATTATTCTGTACCTGAAATTAATGGCTTTAGAGAGAGCAATAATAAAAAAAAAAAAAAAAATACAATCCATAAGACGGATCAGTGTTTGAGGATCGAGTGATGGAATGTAGGTCAATTAAAGGCCTCTTTAATACATATGTTCTAATGTTTCCATTTATCCCTGATATTCATATATTTCCAGTCTTGCGTTTGGCACTTGGCATCTCCAAGTTTTGTCGGTAAGTAGACGCACGTTCCAGTATTGTCCCAGTGTGCAGGAAACGGACAGGGCCTCTCGAATCACCAGCATGTTGGAAGACGTTGACAAAAAGGGAAAAACAAACAAAAGAAGCACGAAAAGTCCCAACCCTGATGCTGTGGACAACACAGCTTGTCATGGAGCTCTAGTTTCGTTGACTCTTGTTCAAAGGCAACACGTGGTTCACTAGTCCACAAGTATCTTCACTTCGTCGGGCTCCTCCGGTCTCGGTTATAGATGGCGCTTCATGTGCAGCGCCAGGTGGTCGGACCGGGAAAAGGCTCGGTCGCACTTCTGGCACTGAAACGGCCGATGGCCCGTGTGCTTCCTGTAATGCCGCGTGAGCTCGTCCGAACGGGCGAATTTCCAGCCACATCCCTCCCAGTCACAGTGATACGGCTTTTCTCCTAAACACACAGATACACGCAACAGTTAGCGATTCAGCCCGAGGTCCTAACGAGAACAATCGAGCACACTTTGGTCACGTTAGAGAAAGCCGTTAAGAGAGAGGGAGACGGCAATTCAAACGTAGCTCATCCCTACGTTGATTGAATAGAAGGGGAAGTCGGACAGGCTTGTGGTTTTATTTCAGCAGGGATCAGTATCAACCTGCTGTTTGAATAGCAGATCAAACCACCTGCCAACTGTACTCCCACTGTATACGTCTCTAGTCGCTCGCAGACAATGCGCTTGGCAGTTGCAGCGCTGCTGCACGTTTGTGTGTGTGTGTTAGGGCGTGTTAACTTAGATTAAAGCACATGTTATTAGAGCACATGCACACCACAAAGAGGGCCCATTACATGCTACTGACCTGTGTGAGTCCTGTGGTGGGCTTTGAGATGGGAGCTCTTGGTGTACGTTTTGCCGCAGCCTGCGTAGTCGCACGTGTGCGTCGCGATCCGCTTCCTCGGCCAGGAGCGTCGGCCCCGCTTGGGCTTGGACTCTTCAGGCAAACACTCGGTGGGAGAAATCAGCTCTGCCAAAGAGTAAAGAGTGCACAGCGTTAAGGCTACAAACAGTAAGCGACAAACTCTACAATTCATCTCTAAAGGAAAGGTTTCGATTGGTGACTGACCTTGGTACTGCAACGACTGGGCGGGAGGCTGCGGAAAGCCGGAATAACCCGGAGAGGGGTGATATCCCTGGGCCAGGGACAACGGAGGCGGCCCCAGAACCTGAGCTTGAGGATGCTCGTCCGGAGACAGAGAGGAAGCGGAAGAGCGACCGGGCCCCATGGGCCCTCGGCCCGTGCCGAAACAGTGAGGGTCCATCAGCGGCCTCTGGCCGACTCCAGGCTGTGAGTTCACCCCCAGATGGAGCTCCATCGGTCGGGTGATGGTGCAGGGGCTGGGACGCTCCTCCTTTATCTTAGGACACACAAACGGCATTGAGGAAGAGTCCGACATCGAGCCGCCCTTGCTAACGCTGAGCCCTTGGCTGTAATCGGTCATGTCCATGGTGGTCTTCACCACAAATTTTCCGTGGAGGCTCGTGGGCTGAAGATACGCAGGATCCAGCTCTGGCCTCATCAGTTCAGCGACGAAACCTCCCGAGGGAGACACGTCGCTGATGTCCGGGATGTTGTACAACATGCTGGACTCTTGGCCCTGAGGAGAGGGCATCTGATAGCTGTAGGAAGTAGGGGAAGGCGCAAGATTTCTGGAAGTGCTGGCCATCGAGGCCTCCAGCTGTTGCTGCTGTTGCTGCTGCTGTTGCTGTTGCTGCTGTTGCAGCATGCTGTTCGACAAAATAAAATCATAGTCCAAGAGGTCCAGCTCTTCTGGCTCCTTCTTGGTCATTGCGGAGGGGACGTCCTGATCAGTGCAGGTCCCACCTGTAGACATGCAGGGGCGTTTCAGATGAGACATCTCCTCCTTCCATCTCTTATTCCAAAGACAGAGAAACAGACATGCAGAAAGAGGGAACAAGACAAGGTAAGTCTCTCAAAGACATCTGTCAAAACTTAAGATGCTGACATGCTGATTTCGATTCAAATGCGACCTAGTTATTTCTACATACAACTTGGCCTCTGATGTTATGAATTATTAAAACGCCCTTTCACGCTGCATTGTTTTTACGTTTCCACCTATGAAAGAGCATCCACACCGAAGCAGAAGCTTGATGCATTCGGTGAAGAACGTTAGATATTTTATAGTGAACGGCTCGCCCCGTCGGAACGGTTCACGCCCCTGCCGCGGCGGTGCTGCTAGAGGAATAACTATGAGCCGCCGATGACATAATCTGACCAGCGGCGGAATTTCGCTAGCGAATGTGCGCGTTAACGGGTCGGTGACCGTCACCTGTTTGATACTCACTAAACTGGCAGTTCCAGGTCCCGTCATGGCCTTGTGCTTCACATCTGCGTCGCTCGCAAAGGTGGAAATAGAGGGCAAAAGCGTGCCGCTCAGTGCCATGCTATCAAACTCGCTCGGTGGCTGCCTGCAATTGAAGAAAAGCGCAAAAAAAAAACAAAATAAAATAATCCTAGTCACGCTGGTGTGGGAAAACTATCGCTCCCAAAACATGACACATGAAAGGCAAAAGAAAAAGTGATGGAAATCTCCAAGTGCGAAACGCACCTCATGAGTGGAAAACACTTCCAGTCGCGTCCAGTCAAAAATGAAATCCTTGATAATGAGAGTCTTTATTATTACAGTCTTTAGAACTGCGAGCGCTTCGCAGCGATGACAGTCCGGTCCAAAGAGCGCATCAAACGCATCCCCGTGCCATGCTGACAGAACCGGCCATTAAAACCAGCCTCGCTTATGAACCGGCTCGGAATCGTTGCGGCGACACTCGGGGATTCCCTTATCTCCCGCTCACTGCCGCCGCCGCCGCTGCCATTCGGGACGCGCGAGCTCTCCGGTGTCTGGACTAGAGTGATTCGTCAGATGCACGCAGGGCTTTCCTCGCCTAGTTCTTAAACCCCGGACACGCCTCTCGTTGCACGGCAACCGCAGAAAAAAAGAAACAGGGCGTGACGTCATCAAGGAGGGAGGAGGGAGAAAAAATCTGGCAGCGGGCCGGTATTTTGTATCCACACAAACATGTGCGTGTTAGCAACCGGGATCAACAGACTCAAGTAAGAAAAGCATGGGTGAAAAGTCACGATTCGCAGTTCTCCCTTATCAGACACAAAGTAGCAGCGGCGTTGATGGTGGTCGTTCGGCACAAAAGCGCTGGTGTTGCGTGCGTGCGTGCGTCCAACGACACCTGTTCCTGGCGTGTGTGCGCGTGTGTGTGTATGCGTGCATGAGGAGTTTGAACACCGTGTTCACACACCGCGAACTACTCCCACACTCATGATACTGAGGCGTGTCTGTAATTAACGCTAATCATTTTTTATACCGTAAGGCACAGCACAATGGCAGCCAGAAATGTGTAGGATTTCTTTGTGATGAAAAGCCGTGCCTCTCATTCATTTCATTCATTCATTCATTCAGTGTTCATCACCTGATCATGAGTAAAATCTTCTGTTGATTACTGCAGTCTTTCGCTCCAGTCAGTAGCCGCGCTGTATGTACGTCAGCATTCTCAAATCTGTTTAGCTTTTTGGAGTTAGTTTAATAACTTTTGCATTCTCAGTTTGCTATTTTTAGTTGACGTATACAATTAAATAGGCACAAAAATGCATTCTGAGAAGGGTTTGTATCAATGAAGCTGCCACAGAATAAAAAAATGCAAGATGTGAACACGAAACTGCCAGATATTAACTGTATTTTTTTCTCAAAGTTCCAGAAATTCAGCCTTTTTTTATTTTTAAGCTGAAAAAAAATATTCAAAAGCTTCTTATCTGACAATTCTGGCTTTTTTTTCTTGCCATTGTGCAGTGTTGCCAGGTAAATTTTGACCTGATCGTTTTGCTTGAGCGTAAATATCTAAAACCAAGTTTTATGTTGTGATGAGCTATTAGGTTAGTGCTGTGTTTTGAGAGGCGGCTTCTACATAAACTCGTTTCTGTTTCAGAGGATTTGCCTCTGTAGTGTCTACAATCATCTTTGTATGGTGAGCAAACACAAGCTCTGAGACCATCCTGTTACATCAGGATCTTGTTCGTTTGGCTCTGTCAACAGCAGGCCGTCATTTAGCCACAGAATACACTGAATGTAGTCTCTTTGACACACACATGCACGCACACACGCATTCTCACGCTCAAACTTGTTGCTATATTATATTTCATGATTGATGTAGTTAGGACACATACAGTGTGTTGATTTGCTACTGTTTTATTGCACTTGATCTGGCAGTGCGTTCAGATTTACTGTTCCGGATCGTGGTGGTGGATATCCTTATTTAGTGAAAAATCTCCAGTCTGAGCACAGAGTTACTGTGTTCTTTGTTTTTATGACAAAAAACGATTTTGGCACAGAGAAACTTCAGGCTTACAGATGAGATGTTTAACTGGTCTGTGTTTCATCTAGTGTTGATGTCATCTGTTGTTTATTTACCCTTCCTTGCAAAGGTATGATATGATTTCGCTCTCCGCTTCGGTATGTAAAAAAATGTTGCATTTTCAGAAGCACAACATAAGAAGGCGATTAAAATGGCGTCTGAAGTTCCCTACAAAAACAGAAATTAGCTGATGTTTTTATATTGCCAGTGATGGTTATATTATGACTTTAATACCTTTTTAATGCACATGTCACACTTTTCATGGTGGAATGGTTTGGGAGATCCTCACTGTATGTTTGCATTTCTGGGCTAAAACTCATTTGTAGGCCTCTAAGAGGTAATTACCATTAATTTCTGATGCGATGACTTTTGATTGACTGTCTTACTGCTCTGTACCTGTGGGAAAATCTTGAACGACTCTCTATATCCAGGAATCAGAATGCAAATGAGAAATTTAAATAAACAGGTGATCTCCCCTCTTTTGACGCTTTCAGTAGATTTGCATATGGTGGAGTGTAAAGATTCATTTCCACGACACTGACATCAGTAGTGAGTGGGTTAAATTTTTATCAGTGAATGGACAATTTTACATTTGACCCAAATCATTGTTTGGTCTGGATCAGTTTTATTTAAGCTCCAGATGAGGTGGATTTTAGGAACTCTTTAGGAACTTTTCTCTCAAGCGTCATGTATGTATTTGTTTCTTGTGGTGCGTTCATTTCCATATCAGATTCTGGTCTTAAACATTGGTTTTGTTCAGCGCTTACCGGGCAGTTTCTCTGCTGGTCTGTTTGACTTTCTGATGGGATTGTTAAAGCTTCTCTGTGGAAGCAGTCAAGGTTTAAGGTTTGGGAATATAAATATCTTCACAGCCGCAGGTCAGGTGTAATACCAAAGAAGCCATTGAACTGTACAGACTGAGACTCTTTGAACTCTTTGAAGGTTGGGAATGGTGCTGCAATTTAATGGTAGATTGAAAGAAAGCCGCCAAGATAAACAGTGTTTAAGCAGAAACAGAACTAGAAATCAGGGCCATTACACGAGTTTCCATAAGTGCTCGGGCCTGAGAGGAAAACACAATGGACTCTGTGTGCGTACGTATGTATAGAGCTGCTTTTTGGAAAAGTAAACAAGATGCTTTTTCTTAAAAAAAACAAACAAGTTTCATAGTTTCATAGCGCCTGGAATTTCTGCCTGCTCTCAGCATTACAATAGGAAGGGTGGGCTAAACGGCATGTTCTTTCTAAATGCGCTGATACAGATTCCTCTTATGAGTTCGGACGGGCAGGACCGGCAGTTGCATCAACCCTCCGACGTGCCAAATAAAGAGGGAAAAGAATTAGGAAGGAGCAGGCGCGAGCTCCTGTCGCGAGGCAGTCTGCGCCGCCTCTGAGTTTGAAGGGATTCCTCCTCGGCCTTAAATATGCTGGTTATTTTTAACCCAGCGTGTAAGAGCGGCCCAGCGCCGCCCACTCTGTAACAATGTTCCCCTTCAGCCAGCAGGGGAAATGGACAGGAGCCACGCTTCCTGGTCACGTGACGCGGTGGCCCAGTCACAGAAATACGACAGAGGGAGAGAGAGCGGGGGAGATCCAGGCTCGCCGCCCAGGTCTCTGCGAGTAGATTTAACCCCTTCAGCACGCTAGGGTGCGACGCAGTCAGATGCTCGGCGGAGCTGGAGGGCAAGAGAGAAAGTGCGTGTGAGCGTGTGCGGGGGCATATGGGCAGACTTTGGACCGGGGTGATGTCACTGGGCTTCTCCAGGATTAGAAACCTCTAAAAAGCTGGGAAAGCAGAACTGCACCACACATTCGCACTCCGTCCATAAGCCTGAGCACTTGGAGTGCGTGTGACATATAGCTGGACGGCGATTTCTCTTTGTACCGGGAAAAAGGTACAAAGTTGCCACTCAGGTGGCACCCTTTCAAAAAATACTTACACGTACATTTAATCTACTTTTGGGGTAAATAAGGTCGTCTTTTAAAAGGGTTCAGCACCAGTGATGGCCTTTGTACGAATGTTTTAACTTTAGAATTAAATACAGTGTCCTTTGCTGTATGTGCTGTTCTTGTTTACGAAGTGCTTGTCTTTTAGTTTTTTGAGAACAGTAATAGTCGCACGCAGATTTTCAGTCACCCAAAAAAGACCCAAGTAACAATAATTTCATCTACATATTTTTTTATTTCTCTTTAAAAAAAGGAATTTTAGTCAAAAATTCTGAGACCGTTACATTTACATGTACATTTACGTATTTAGCAGTCGTTTTTTTATCCAACACGACTTACACAAGAGGAGCGAGAACTGTTTGTCAAAGAGCCAACAATGTTACTTTTAAAAGTAATCCATTACGATATTGCATTACTCCAGGAAAAGTAAGTAGTTGTGTAACGTTTTTATGGAAAGGAATGCATTGTTACTTTTGCGTAGTTACTTATTTATTTTTAGTAAGAAAAAATGTTATGTTTTTGTGTAAACGTCCTTTCACGCCTCCGCCTGAAGCAGCTAAAATATTTTACTGTAAATTTAAAAGTAATGCATTACTTTCCTAAATGAGGTAATGGTAATCTGATTACAGAACTTTACTTTTCTTATAATGCGTTACCCCCAACACTGTAAATAATGGCAGGTTTATTAAACAACTGGGTTGAGTTTAAATAACAACTGAGAACTACTTGAGTCTCCTGAGAGCTGAAAAAAGTGTATTTTCAAACGATACTTCTGATGTTCGAGAAGCAGCAGACGTAAAATGCTTATAAAGCGTTTGGAGGTTTTTGGGCCTCTTTGTTTCCTGTATGGGCAGCTGACGAGCAGTCTAAGTGGAGATTTAATTTAGTCATTTTTGTATGTTAAACAAAGCCCCCGTTGTGTGGGCTGAAACAACATTTATGTTATTATGGTTTCTTTTTTTGCACAGACACAGAAAGTGTAGCACACACAGAGACCACCGCGTCCCACGAGTCTCCAAATTGCTCCTTCTCTGCTTTTAGCAAACATTACACTTACTCATGAGCAGACGTCATGGCTTTGGTCTGAGTCTGCCGGCTGACCAGGGCAGAGCGAGGGAATGCGAATCGGAGAGACGGAAAGAACTCTGCTTTGTGAACGTAACGTTTCTGTGGTTTTGGGTGAGAGTGGGGCCTAGTTTCCTGTCGCTGGGGTCCAGGGCGGCCGTGAAGTTTAACTCCAGCTGACATTTCAGCAGACCGTACTGTTGTCTTATATGACATAAAACAGGAACATTTCTCAACGTCTGTATTTGCTGGTTTGAAGGGTGAATATTTCTTGACGGAAAACGCTCCTGAAGTCATTGACGTGATTTGTGCGAGCGTGTATTGCGAGGGTCTGCTTGATTAGGGTCTAATGGCTGAGCGCAGGCAGATTCTGGATTCACTCCAGATGGCTGGGAAGCAAAGTGATGAAATAATGTGCAAACGAGTGCAACTTTCAGGGAATCGAAGGACCGCTGGGTCTCTGGAAATGAATTTGAGACGTAAGCTCTTAATGTAAACCTCTCCCCGTCCTCCAGACAGACGCGCACTTTCACTGGGATTCCCCCAACTCTACCCTGGTAGAATCTGACGTCGATGTAGATCGTTGCGTCCGCACGCTGTCTGTGATTTGCACTTCAGTGATGTAATGCTTGGTAAACTGCTGTTTATGTTGGATGATGATGCTTTGCCAGCTGTAGACGCTGTATTTTAAGGGTGTTTCAGACTTTCCGACGTTCATGATGTGACTAAGAAGTTTGTCACATTTCTATGTTCTGCTCTTGCTTTCATACTCATACTCGTAATGTCTATTTTATCAGTCATATTTCCACCATGTTGTTTCGATGGATGTTTTTATATGTTCGAATGAGCAGCTTTTGTGTTTTAGACGTGATTTTCCAGGTGAAGTCACGCTACGTTTTAACCGTGCAAAATACTGTGGACAACAGAAAATGATCTCGCGTTCCAGGACTTTTGTTTTGAATACGCTATTAATATTATTGAAAATGCCATTTTAATTAGAATTCTTTCAAACTTGTTTGGATATGAAACAAAGTGTAGTTCGTGTTTGATTGGCAGCCAAGAGTCTGTGACATTTAGCTTGATCAAACATCTTATGCTGAGCAAATTCATACGTCAGTTGACTAAACATCAAGGAAAGTTCTACACAATATGCTTAAGTGACCATGTGTTCACGTTTCACGTTTGTAGATGGATTTCAAATTTCCACTGGAAATGCTAAACCATCCGGGTACGTTTGGAATATTAATTTCAACACACTACTTCTAATTCTGAATACTCTTTAAGATGGACAGTATGTGAATTGGGCACTAGTGTGACTTAATACTTGAGTAACCTTGATGATGTTAGCTGAAAAAGAAAGGGACGATTGAAAATGCAAGATTACGAAGTGTTTTTTGTTTTGTTTGTCCCTCACAGTCTTGTTTTGGTTCAACCAAACGTAAGGTTTTTTTACTGCAGTTAGTGCAAACTCATACTCTGCCCTGGAGTCAGAACCATTGTCACTGATACTCAACAGTTCATTCTGTACAAGTCGATCGAGAGTCGTCCAGGTGAGAGGCCCTTCAAAAGCTACAAAAGAAGCCTTTCACCGTTTCTCCTCATATTTCGGTGACGGACGCCAGAAGAAAACTTCAGAAATGCATTTAGTTCGATAGAGTTTGGCATTCTAATGCTCTGGAATCCAAGCCGTAATTGCTGTCAGATTTCGGAGCCCTGAAGGTGTGGGTTCCCTCAGGGAAAACTGTAGAAACACAGTCTTTTTCTAGCACCAGGTTTGGAAACTGGCTAAGGAGTGCCTGTGATAGAACGCCGTTGGGCTCATCGTTTACCATCTCTTCTGTGAGAACCACCTCTAGATCCCGGACGGTAACGTGAGGCTCGACTACGGTTTGGCTTAACCAGCCGCATTACAGTCCAAAGAGTTTAAACGAAACTCTGAATGGAAAGAGAATTTGGCAGGAGCGACGAGAAAAGATGTGGGAAAAATACTTCTGAAAGAACGGCTCTGTTCAAGAAATAATAAGGACTGTGAGAGAGCGTGTTGCGTTGTCGCACAGAACAAATTCGTCATATCCTTGTTTTTTCGTCTTTGGATTGGCCTTCGCCTCCAGAGCGCTCCAACCATCATACTTTCGTTGAACATCTGTCTGTTTCCCTTTGACACATTTTCTTTTTGAGATACCGTGATGGACCTTCTATGGGTCACGGGTTTCTTGGTGAAGATTCCTATTTGCCTTTAAGTTTATTGTCTTGGGTTTGAGGTTTCCAAGTTCATGAGTTTCTTAGTCATTGGTTTGTTCTTCAATGGAACTAAATAGGACTGTAATGAGCAGAGACCATTGAAAAACCCAACAGATGATATTATGCTACTGGCATAAATCAGAAATATGTGACTTGTTTGTTTTCATAGATTTTCTTGGTCTTTTATGTTTTTATAGTATTTATGACGCCACTGCAAGATTTATAGGGATATCCAGCGCCAGTCAAATGTTTGGACACAACTTCACATTCGTCGTTATGACATTTTTATTATGATTTTCCACATTTTAGAGTAGTTATTATAAACATCCAAATTATGGAGTAACACTAATGGAAGTGTGGGATAATTTTGCAGTGGCATGAGCTGCCTAAATTCCAGCTCTGCGCAGCGATGGGCGAACGCTAAATAAGCATGCGTTTAAGCCGAAGCCTTTAGATCGAAAGGTTTCGATGACGATGAGAAACGTGTCCAAACGTTTCACGAGCACACGTATAATTAGATTTTGCTGAATGTCATCCTCAAATCCTTAAATCAGCATTCTTGTATTTTGACCTCTCTTTCCATGTCTGTGGTTTGCCAACGCTGTTGTGGTGCGATGGAGTCAATGTTCCATAGATGTGTTCATTCTAGAACAGGACTTCATTGTTAGTAATAACGTGAATGGCGAGAGGAGCCGTGGGCAAATAGGAAACTATGTATTTGTGAGTACGATTGCCTACTAGAAACCAACAGCTCGGCGATCTCAAGCGATTTATTGGCTGACGGTGACTCCAAATCTGGAGATCAGTATATCACAGAGACTCGAGGCCTCTTTTTATAGCCTTGTTTTTGTCATGCGGGGAATGACCTGAGCCATAATCACGGAATGCCTTTACCTAAGTCTCTCGTCTCATTCCAGCAGCGTTTCTTTACGACTTCAGTCCAAAGATCGCAGAGATGACGCGAGTCGAGCCAATGAGTGACAAATCGTTTGTTCCCTCTGCTCTGACATTATTAATGCTGTTGTATTGTGAAACACTGCAAAAAATGACATTCTTTGTAGTTTTGTCTTGTTTTCCATTACAAATATCTAAACATTCTTAAATCAGGATACATTTGCTTGAGATGGAAAATGACTTGGGAAATTTAGTCTTGTTTCCTGACCAAAATGAAGTGAGTTCATGCTCTTAGCAAGAAAAAAAATTGGTGGGGTTTCTGGCATAAATCTTTTTTAAGCATAAACAAGCTTCTTCATGTAAATGTATCTTGAATATTTAGATATCTGTGCTGGAAAGCATTAGTGTATTGAGTCCCACCTAGATATTATATAATCTTATATAATATTTTCTTGATTATAGTTGTCTGCAGAATGACTAGCACTAGTTATGACTAACAGTACTAAGGTTTCTTTACATGTGTGAAAGGTTACACAAAAGCAACTCTCATAGTGTTCAAGTCTTTGTCACTACTGTCCTGTGGGAACGAATGCGGATTTTTTAGGTTGTTCTTAAAATAGCAGCTGTGAGAGTTCAGGTCTGTGGCTTTCAACTGCGTCACCTGTTCTGCGAGTGACACACTAAACCAAAGCGCTCAGGTCATTACACACACTGACACACCCTCCGGGTAAACACACATCAGCACACACACACACAGGTATGTACACACTCGGATTCCCTCTCAAAGGTTGCAGGTATGCAAACACTCACAGGTATGTGTCCAAACACACGTGTGTACGCACAGAGTGACAACAGCATACGTACAAAGAAAAATGCATGACGGCTCGTTTTCACCGGCCAGCTAGTTGGCAAGTCAATGTTTATCTTACGTACGTAATGCACATTCAGCAGTTTTTTTTTTACATTTTTTTATATATTTTCTAGAAACTGTTTTGCACTGCATTGGTTTCTCTTCCTCAAGTTCAGTCGCCTGATGGAGTTTGGGGCCTACGAGACACTTAATATGCAGTAATATTGATTTAACTGCACTGACAACAGATGAGAACAAGAAAAGTGAATTGATCAGAATAGCGACGCTATTGTCTTCTGTAGA
Source organism: Labeo calbasu (assembly GCA_019740295.1). NCBI lineage: Eukaryota > Metazoa > Chordata > Actinopteri > Cypriniformes > Cyprinidae > Labeo > Labeo calbasu. The sequence continues at coordinate 35,220 of JAHKKF010516739.1, read as the reverse complement.
GCTGCTTTATAGTTGATTCCGGCTTTGGCGGTAACGCGTTACAAGCCGCGCGAGTTACGTAATCAGATTACTTTTCCCAAGTAACTAGTAAAGTAGCACATTACTTTTAAATGTACAACAAAGTTACATTTTCAAGTTACTTTGTTTTCCCATTTATTTACTGGCAGCTTTCCCAGAGTAATTGATTAAACGCAGGGACACACTTACTTCAGCCTGAGGCTTGTTCATTTCACTTTTGGTGTGAAAGGACCTTTACAGTTGCCAAAAATATAACTCTTCTGTTTTTGTTATTAAAAATAAACATGCGAGCCCGGCTCAAGTGACAAAAAGTAACACAAGAGTAACATTGCCTTCCATAAAAAGTATCGCAATTAGTTTTTTATTTTGTAAATATTGTAATGCAACATCAACACTGTTATTGAACTGAACTGAATCAACATTGAACCGACTCAAAATACCCTTTTAATCCGCTTGAAATGTTAAGTTGTACTAAGTGACAACTTAGATATTTGAGTTGGCTAAACTAAAAAGTTGGTTTGTTAAACTTAAATGCTAGGTTTATTATTCAGCTGCCTTAAAGTTTTAAGTTAAATCAACTCAAATATCTGAGTTCTCAATTTAAAATTTCAAGTTGACTAAACTTATTTGAGTAGACTGAACTTAAAATTTTAAGCCAGCGAGGTAACACATCATTTTAACAAATTGGTTTTTTACAGTGTTGAGCTGAATAACGACAGCTTATAGCTGAACTGAGGCCATTTTAAAACCGATGAACCTTACACTGTTAATAAACGGAAACAACATTAAACTGACTTAATGATATTCACTTTTTTAGAGAATTTAAGTTGAAAAAGCTGTGTTGAAATAAATGTGACTTGATTGTGTTGACTCGAGCGTTTTCCAAATGAAAGCATGCATCTCTCCCTCGCCAGATTTGCTTATAATTTGTTTCAGATGCGATGCACTCTTTTCACTTTGCGTAATTTCGAATATATTTGGAAGTAGTGGAGTTACAGGTAAAGGCAGTGGGGTGCAGGTTTCTTCCTGCTGATTCAAATCAAGTCACCTTACTGCTTTATATAACACAGACGGTGTTAAAGCAGATTTACAGAGATCAATTATGGAAACTCAACTATGGAGGAGTTCAGATTCAGCTGTAAATCAAGACAGTTGTGTCATTGTCAGGTTTTGTTCTCGTCTGATGGTGCATATCAATACATTTTAGGAAAGTAGGAACCCAAGTAACCCAAACTTCAAGACAGACATGGAGAAAAAACCTTGGGAATATTTCTCCTCTTTTCTCCTCAAGTGAATGAACACATGTGATATCAATCCACCAGGATTAGGTAGGATAAAGGAAAGGTGTAGTCTGTTGTAGTTCATGTATTAAACGAGCGCTACTGAAGACTTGGGATCCACAACCAGCCGACCAAATAATTAGACAGAATTATCCTTTAAATCCAATTCTGTCTGCTTTCCTGATGTTAGTTTCACCAGCCAAATGACACTGACTTCTGTAAACGTGCCTCATTCTATTGTAAACAGCACTGGGGAGTAACGAGTTACATGTAACAGAATTACGTAAGTTAATTACAAAATAAATGGAATTGTAATTAGTTACAGTTGCTGAGAAAAATGTGTAATTAAATTACAGTTACTTTTAAAAATGTTAATGATTACAGAGGGGGTTACATTGACATTTTTTCACACACACATAGAGATTTAATTGACTTCTTTTATAAATTGCATTGACTGCTCTAAAATCAGACACCAATGTTTCAGGAGTTTAGGACACAGAATAAGACACATGCTTATTCCATAACTCTTTTATTTCCTATTTGGGTTTATGCATATACTTTATTTGTTAAAATTGATTTATTTTTTCCAAGGCATTGTTAGATGGCAGTGTTTTCTGTCATAACTCATAGCTATTAAAATATTTCTTGTTATGATTTCAAATCTGTATTTAACCTCAGAATGATCTCAGAGTAAATAAGAGCTGTTAAGTCTGAATTTGTGATGTCTGTGCTTTAAATTAAATTATTACACGGCTCTGTGGAATGCTTGATTCTGATTGGTCAGTCGTGACATTCCAAGGTATGTTATTCCCCGATAACAACTGGTAAAAGCTAATAACACCGACTCATCCAGGCATCACATGCTTAGTAGTTTTTCTTGGTGGAAGTTTTGTGTTTGGTTAGCTAATAAAATATTAAATCTCAATTCAATATTATGTGTACAGTTTCTTAATTCTGTCATCCTGGTGTCTGGCATTTTGTTTTGTATTAACAAACTAGTACTGTTAATACTAGTACTTAATTATTTATGCGGTGAAATGTTGTGTAATAAAAGTGGTGTGAGTGCCGTCTAGTTTGAACTTGCTGCTCGCTAGCGACTGCTTTCTTCAAAGAAGATTTGCGTTCAAATATTTCAGCTCGGAGTATCGTGTTTAATTATTTACTTTTGTGGCAAGCAGCTGTGTAATAAGTGGGATAATGTACATCCAGCCAGTTGTTATCGCAAAATAAAGATGTATAGTATCCCTTACTTATTATAATCCTAATTCAAGTGATGAAGGATTTTGAAAATCACAATAATCAGTGTGTTAACGCTGCCTGGTTTAAATGTTTCAAAGAGATTAACAGTTGAAAATATTAGAAATTTAGAAAAGTAATCAAATGTCATAAGTTACATTACTTTAATAAAGTAATTAAAAAGTTACACTACTTATTACATTTTAAATAGGGCAACTTGTAATCTGTAACCTATTACATTTCCAAAGTAACCTTCCCAACACTGATTATAAACCTCATTTGTGACCCTGGACCACAAAACCAGTCATAAGGGTCAATTTTTCGAAATCTGAAAGCTGAATAAATAAGCTTAGGAATCTGAGGGTGCAAAAAATGTCAATATTGAGAAAATCACCTTTAAAGTGGTCCAAATGAAGTTCTTAGCAATGCATATTACTAAGCAATGTTGTAAATTTGATATATTTATGCTGGAAAATTCACAAAATATCCTCATGGAACATGATCTTTACTTAATATCCTAATGATTTTTGGCATAAAAGAAAAAATTATAATTTTGACCCATACAGTGTATTTTTGGCTATTGCTGCAAATGGGTCCGTGCTACTTAAGACTGGTTTTGTGCTCCAGGGTCACATTTGTATTGATTCTTGTTGATCTTGTTCTTTACTCGCGTGTCTTTCCTTCATGGTCTCCGTGTCGTTTTTCCTGTCGTTCGTGCAGCGGCTGCATGTAGGCCGACACGAACGCACACAGACGTTTTGTCACCAATGTAATTTTGATTCTTATCTGAGTTTCTCTGCCCGCCAGCCGGACTCGTGTATAATGTCTTCATAATAGGAAATGGAGAGCGGCGGTACCGGCCCGATCAGATAAGCGAGGGTTAATGAGCCCAGCACGGTGACAGAGGAACAGTCTACCTGCGCCGTCGCCGTCAAAGACTCGCTCTGTGCCGCTCCGCAATCTTCCTCCGTGATTGCCGCGGACCCGCTCGTGCTCTGTTTATCGTTCAGGACGGTTTACGCAGGACAGCTGTGTGTGTGTGTGCTCACTGGCAGATAATTAGATCACAATTAAAGCCTCATTAGCACACACATTTAAAGCACAGAATGCACCCAGTGTAAGTGAAAAGCAAAAATAATCCTTTCAGTTTTGTTTTTTGTCTGAAATATCTCTCCAGAAACACAGAACCAACTCTGAAGGTCAGATGTTGACCTATAGCTGTGCTGGAAAGAAATCATCTGCTAAATGTATATAATGAGCTCAACAGTAGGGTTCTAAATGTAAAAATCCTATTTATTTTCTCCGTAAAGGAAATTCGGAGCACTGTTGGTTTCTATATTGTGTAAATCTTTCAGTACAGATCTACCAGGAGCTTTGAGCTTCATAAGTGATGATATTTGCTTCTGTAGAAACACAAATCAGCTGCTTTTTATTAAAAAGAAAGTTCAGAGAAGTGCGAACGAAGATCCTATTAAATCATTGAGCCAGTCTTCACACGCTTTCAACAGCATGTATTGTTGTGATGTAGTTGTTGAAAGCATCAGTCACATTGCACTGTGGGACGAACAGTTTCAGGATTGAACCATTTGTCATTTCAGTTGCTTTTTACTTCGATTCAGTGTTTGTATTGTGGTGACGTGTGTTACTGAAGAACCTGCTGAAATCTCTGTTTCTGCGCATCTTAAAAAGGTTTTAAAAGGTCTTAATTCATCTTTCCACATAAGGCCTTATGTTGTATTGCTCTGCAAAAAATGACATTTGTGACCTTGGATCACAAAACGAGTCATATCGGTCGATTTTTTTTTTTGTTTGTTTTTTTTGAGATTTGAGATTTATACATCATCTGAAAGCTGAATAAATAAGCTTTCCATTGATGTATTTGTTAGGATAGGACAGAAAATATATAGGATAGATAGGATAGAAAATCACCTTTAAAGTTGTCCAAATGAAGTTCTTAGCAATGCATATTACTAATCAAAAATTAATTTTTGAAATATATACAGTAGAAAATTTACAAAATATCTTCATGGAACATGATCTTTACTTAATGTCCTAATGATTTTTGACATAAATGAAAAATCAAGCATTTTGACCCATGCAATGTATTGTTGGCTATTGCTGCAAATACACCCGTGATACTTCAGACTGGTTTTGTGCTCCAGGGTCACATTTATCCTTGGAAATTTGGCCTTGTTTTGCAATATAAATATGTGAACATCCTTAAATCAAGACACAAGACATGAAGTCCGTTTCCGGAGAAATTAAACACAATTAATGAGTTTTAATGCTTAAAACAAGAACAAATGGTAACACTTTAGTATAGGGAACAATTCTCAGTATTAACTAGTTGCTTATTAGCATGTGCATTCATAACATATTGGCTATTTATTAGTACTTATCGATCACGTATTCTACATCTCTAATCAAACCCAATTCCTAAGCTTAACTACTAATAAGCAGCAAATTAGTAGTTTATTGAGGCAAAAGGCATAGTTAATGGTGTGTTAATAGCGAGAATTGAACTTTTTTTTTTAGGTTTAAAAACTTGTTTTGCTTTGAATAAAGTTGATTTTCTTGTAATCCACTGGTAGATATTTGTTCTTGTTTTAATCATAACCTCACGTCCTTTTGTTCAGTTTCTCATTTACCAAGACTTTTGTTGTATTTTCAGACTCTGAAGTTGCTAAAACAACTCATTTTCATTTAGAGATCATATTGACATTGTGTTCCTGTCCGCTTATTCCTTGAAGTTGGTTTTTTAAAAGTCTTTTGATAGTTTTCAGAAACAAGCCACTGAAAAACTGTGTGTGATCACTACTGCGATCTATAGGACAGAACAGTTTTATAACATTCAGAAAGTAGAATAAATTCAATGTATGAGTGAGGAGTCTCAGCTGGACGACAGAAAATGTTGAGAAACAGACCCAGCGTTCCTCCAGATATTCTTCAGTGTGAGAGAACAGCGCGCGGTGATGTTTTATAGCGGACTGAATTGAGCGCTGTGTGCGCGGCTCAGGCTGATGATGTCATTATCTTTCTCCGGACGCACTGGCATGGGTGAGTCCATCCGGAGCGGCTCCAGTCGGAGCGTTTCTCGGCGGTTATGTAAGAGCGGCAGCGCTGGCCGTCACAGGCGAACAGGACAGAGCGCTCTGGTCTCCGGAGGCTGGGTGTGGAGACCGAGCGGCTCTGATCTGATTTCAGGAGGAAGGAAACTGGCTCAGAACACGCAGCAAAGAACGACGGGTAGATATGAGCCCTGAACGCGCCGTTTCGCTCGAACTCGTGGCCTTTTCTGTGAATGCTGCTGAGGTGGAGTTCCTCTGTCTGTCTAATGCTGATCTCCTGCAATTCCACAATCTCGCTTACAAAGAACATACCGTACACTGTAAAAAAAAATGACTGTGAATTTAACAGTAAAAGACTGTAAAAATGCTACAGTAAAAACCTGTTAAAAGGTTAACGGTACATTCCTCTACTGCATATACGGTAAAAAACTGTATTGGACATTACATGTAATTTTACGGTAGTATGCCGTTTTTGGAATTCCCAGGATTCCCTAGGTTACATTTCAAATTTGATGTTTTTTTTTAATTCAACAGTTAGTTTTTTTCTTAACAGTGTTGTACATTAGGGTTATATGTTACATCTAATGTTGTTAAATGAATGTTTATTGCATTATTTCATACACTACTATTCAAAAGTATTAAGCAAAAAACTTAGTAAAGTAGTAATAGTAAAAAATGAATACTTGTATTCGTCAAGGAGACGTTAAATTGACCAAAAAAGCTATTACAAAACATTTCTGTTTCAAATAAATGCTTTTGAACTGAAAGATAAAATGTATGATGGTTTCCATAAAAATATTGGACAGCACAGCTGTTTTCAACGTTGCTAATAATCGTAAATGTTTGCTGAGCAGCAAATCAGCATATTAGAATGATTTCTGAAAAATCATGTGACACTGAAGACTGGAGTAATGATGCTGAAAATTCAGCTGCACATCACAGAAATCAATTACACTTTAACAGATATTCACATAGAAAACAGCTGTTATAAACTGTAAAAATATTTTACAATTTTTACTGTCATTTTGATCAAATAAATGCAGTCTAAATGAGCAGAACAGGCTTCTTTCAAATGCATTAAAAGTCTATATCGTTTCAAACTTCTGACCGACATTTCACACTTAATATTCTCAAATACTTTGGTTTCCTTTTACTTTATCGTTGTAAATAGCTCCAAAAGAAACCAAAGATGAAGCCAGACAACTGTCAGACAGGCTTTAGTGATGTTTCTCCAGGACTAAAAGCGGCACGTGAGCGAGACAGGAAAGAGCTGTCAGCGTGCAGACCTGCCCTTCTGCTGCATGAGAGCGATATGAATTCAGCCCTCCGTCATCTGCTCCAAACCCTGCTGAGCTGTCTTCTAAGACAGTATCCCAACAAATAACCCTATAAATGACGGATTTCTGTAGACAGACAGAAGCTCCACCTGTCGCGTTAATACACGAGAGACTCCACTCACACTCGAGTTCGGCTTTAACGTGCTGCTAGACTGATGACGTGATGACTGTAAAAATAGCATTGAGTAAACAGTCAAATTTTAATTAGATGCATGTCATTTTAAAAAATTGATGCGTAAATGTAAAATGGAAATACTCATTTCTAGTGAAGATTTTAGCTGATTCGGTTCAGGTAAGGCTCAGCCAGCACATTTGAAGAAACGGCAGAAGCCTTTGTCTCGCGAGCGCACGTGTTGTTTTCAAACACAGCGTGTTAGGTTTTGAAGCGGAGCTATTTTCTCCCTGTCTGTCTGTCCAGTCACTCATAATCACACCCAAACACAGAACTTCTCCTCCACCCTCTTTAGGAAGCTGCTTAATGCCTTTCGCTAGAAAAACCGCGTGAGCTCGCATGCGGTCGACGCCTGGACCAGCTGATCTGAAGCTGCCGTCCGCACATCCTACGGCTCTCCAGAACACCTGAGGCCTTCAGTAGAGCTCAGGAGCGCCGCGCACACCCTCCGCCGTGCGTTATATGGGTCATTCCTGCCGGAACGCGTGTTGTTATCATGTAGCATTAATATACTGATTAAACTATCGCAGGGAATGTTTATGGTGAACAATTTACACTGTTATCTGTTGGACTGTGTTTATACATCCTGATTATTTACATAATGAGGTTTAAGAGCCAGAGCTTGACCGGATTTCTGAAACACTTTTTTATAGAAATGCTTCCTTGAGTTTTTCAAAAAGCGCTGTACGATCTGAAGATGTCGAGAGTGACACAGCTGGCGTCTCTGCCTTCCTCAGCTATTGTTTATCTGTACTTATTGATTGTTTTCTAGGAAATGTTCGTCTGTGTGGAGGAAGGAAGTGTTTGTTTGCTGACTGCAGGTTTCTTGTCTCTTGAACGTGAAATCGCTTGTGCACGCCAAGAGTCTTACAGATGTGTGTTTGTGAGGTGGAGCTGATATGAACGGAACAGCGGTTCATTCAAGGGCTCAGCAATGTTTGCAAATCTCTACGAGTGTTTGGAAATAAGACACCTATCTGGTCTTTCATAGGAAAAATGTCCATTTTATTCAGAGGTCAGAGGAATCTGAGTATTTATTTATTTATTTATTTACTAATCAGATTACTTTTTCAAGTAACTAGTAAAGTAACGCATTACTTTTTGATTTGCAAGAAAATATCTGAGTTACTTTTTCAAATAAGTAATGCAAGTTACTTTTCCCATTTATTGACGGACTCTCCTGTCCCCACGTCAGTGTAGATGTGTGTGTGTGTGTGTGTGTGTGTGTGAACATGATGTTACTGTAGTTCTAAACTAAATGAACATGCATTAATTCGTCTCACAGATTCAGTATTCCTCAAAATGAATAAAAACAGTGAAATGCAAACTCTGAATATGACACAAACCTGCAATAATGAGATGTTAAATAACACAAATATCATTTATGTATTTAATCCCATTTTTTTAACCACTGCTGAGTTCGATGCTCCAATTCTAATAAGCAAAAATTGCTTTAGATAAACTAATATTTGTGCTTTATTTTTTTTATTGCTGAAGTGTGTTGAACTTTCTTCTCCTGCTTTCTTTTGGTGTGAAAGGGCTTTTACGTTTGACGCAATGTAACTTTTCATATTAAAAACAAACAAGTGAGCCCAGCACAGATTTCAAAAGTAACGCAAAAGTAACGTAACGCATTACTTTTCATAAAAAGTAACTCGGTAGCATAATAAGTTGCTTTTTTAGAGAGTAACGCAATATTGTAATCATTACTTTTAAAAGTAACTTTCCGAAACACTGGTCAGAGCGGAAAAAGAGAGAAATCAGATTTTTACAAACCTGATCCAAATTAAATTTGTATGTGGTTTGAAATCTGAGTCAGACTGTAGTCAAGTTAAATTTATTTGTAAAGCACTTTTCACAATACACATGCTTTCAAAACAGCTTTACAGAAAGTCATACTGTTATGTCCGTATGTAATGCTTTAATGCTGTAACATTAAATGGTTTTAGGACTGGGTGATATGGAAATATATAATGATGGTCCCATTAATTTAAACTTTTTGAATTTGAAGATCAAGGTAAATTGGACTTAATTTGTCTTCCGGAAACGTCTTCTGTTACTTCCGAAGGGCAGTACTAAATACAAAAAAAATTATATTTTGACAAACTTTGGACATCTTCATCCTGTTCAAAAGTTTTCACCCCCCAACTCTTAGTGCATCGTGTTTCTTCTGGAGCATCAGTGAATGTGTGAACAGTCGTAGATCATCCAGGTAACCACACACCGTAACGTTTAAAGGGGGTTATTTTAATAATTTCAGCTATTTTTTCTGGTCTGGTGAATTATATGTAAACATCTTTTCTGTAAAATATCTTGCTGAGGACAGTACTAAATAAAAAAATCAACATGCATTTTGTATGATCTCTCTTGCTTTGTTAAAATTATTCACATTTTCACAGATTCTGCATGGGGTTCCCAAACGTTTGCATAAAACTGTAGATCTAGCTGTATTGTATTTATGTTAAATATATCAGTGTCATTAAAGTTGCAGTGAAACTGCTGTAGCATGCGTCATCTGGAAGATCTAGTTACGGCATTTTGATTAAACATTATGGCATTTTTAAACCTTCCGTTTTATGAAGTCTATCCCAGTCTGAACTGTTTGATCTGATCTCAAGTCGCTCTCCGTTATTTGGTATGCAGTGTGCATTTTGTATGTCAGTCAGATTGCGTAATAATGTCTCTTGCAACCAATTTACTGCATTTTAATGACAAATGGATGTGATTCCATCACGTCGTAAGGACGGTTTCAGCACTGGAATCTGTACGTTTCTGTAGGTCGTGGTTCTCAAACGCTTTGATTTTCTCTTCAGTCTTTCGTTCCGACGGCGTGTTTCTCAGTTCAGTCCTGTTTTTTCATCTTTCTTTCTCTGACTATGCAAAACCACCAAATCAGGCTCATAAATGTAAATTACAGCCCTATAAAAGAAGTTGAGGGGTTTGTAGGGTTGTGTGGAGCCGAACGCCTCCATCTGACTCCCCCAGCATTTATAAAACAGCCTCGGCTCTGATTTTAACACACGCATCAGGCTCCGAGCGACGCTCATTGGGCCCCTGTGTCTTATAATGAACCTTCATCAGAGGAATTAGTTCCTGGTCCTCTTTTCATTTTACACATGTCAAGATCAGAAAAAGATTGAACTGATTTCTTATTGTCCGTAGTACCTGAGTAACGAGCAGTTCAGAGTCGTGATGCGTTACACAAGATGGATCATTCACAAATATTCCCAACTGCTGTGTGTGTGTGTGTGTGTGTGTGTGTGTCAGCAGTTTCTCCTCCTTTACTGGGAGTTTTTATGGTGACATTATGATTCAGGTGAAAATTAAGGTCAACACATACAATTGCTGTCATTCAAAGTTTCCGTTTTGATTCCAATGTAGTATTGAAGGGATAATTCACCTCCAAAACTGAAAACTGTCATCAAGCTGTTCCAAACCTGTAAGACTTTCAGTCATCTTCAGACCACAAAAGAAGATATGTTTAATGAAATCTGAGAGATTTCTGTCCTTCTACTGAAGATCTGTTCACCCGAAAACTCTGATGCTTCAAAATGTTCAGAAAACAATGTAAAAATGAATGCCTGGGAGTCCAGTGGTTTAATCCCTATTTTAAGAAGCCATGTAAATGCATTTGTGTGCCAAAAGTCCCAAAATAAAAAGTCAACTTAGATATCCAGTGCCATTCATGCGAGTAGAGGATGAGAGACGCTTTAGACAAACCGGGACAAACTTATTTCAAAAAAGGTTTCTGTAGAATTCAAGACTTTTTTGCTCTTGAAGATCTACTCGCATGCTTTGAGTGAAGATATTTGGTCAGTAAATACTTTTTTTTGTTCGCATAGCTTCATAAGATTGGGATTAAACCACTGGAGCCACATGGATTAATTTTATGTTTTCTTTGTGACTGACGGATTTGGGTGAACAGACGTTTTGTGAGAGACAGAAATCAGCTTTCAATAAAAAATATTGTCAACAGTGTTTTGAAGATGAATGAAAGTCTTATGGGTTGGGAAAAACACGAGGGAGCGTAAGTGACAGATTTTTTGTTTCTAAGTAAAAGAAACAACTTTTATACATCTCTGAGGAACGTGTGAGCCGTGCTTGTACGTGCACGTCGACGTCTAATTGCCAGGGATTTGACTGATTCTAGGGTAAATAGTCCCTCCTCTGTGATCTTCTGATGTGACCCGTGTCTCAGTGTCCATCTGTGGGATTTTTCCACCCTTTTTATCATCCAGCAAGTGAAAATTGGGTCGTCTGATGACTTCTACAGCACCCGTGTGCTTGAATTCGTGTTTTTTGCTGAACTAAACGACGTTGATTAGATCATCGTTTGCCGTGTGTTTCTCGCTCTTGCGTCTCGTTTCCAGTCGCCCCGTGTGGGAGTGCAGTTGAATGATGCAATAAGAATTACAAACACAAGTTCATGCCTCCGTTTCTCTGAACCTCCATCAGCAGCGCCATTGTTCAAATCGACTGTGTGAAGAAATCGGCCTCGTTCCCGCATTCGCTGTTTACTCGTGACTCACTTCCGGCGTCCGTTTGAAGGGCCTCTTCAGGTTTAGTCGACTCCGAATCTGAGGTTGGGCTTTGACTGAGTCAGATGTGCAAACAATCACAGTAATGCTTTAATAACATTAATGCTTTTCTGAGAAATTAGCAAACAAATGGGTCTACTTAGGCTCTTCAAATTGAGCTGGGATACAAGAACTCTTTAAACGGCGCTTTTAAGCAGCGAGTCTTGATTGTTAATGCTTGTGTGTTTGGGCTTTGAGCGGTGGATTAACCGAAGTGGCGTCATTGTGTGGCGCGTGGTTGCCGTGGCGACGGGAAAGCAACACATCAATACACCTGAACGGCCGTGTTAAACCTGTCCAGCTGTTGCGTGGGAGTTTGGAGCCGCACCGCCTGAACAAAGTCCAAAACAATAAATCTCAGCGCAGGAAGTCATTTGGCCTTTGACATACCTGCAGTTGGAGAGAGTAGGTCACGGCAGATCAGCTGTAATGCCCCGGTGTGGCGTTTGTTTAGCGAGGGGCCCATCCCCAAACCGGCCGTCACACATCCCAAAACTGAAAGCCGCACCGCTGCGTGACGCCAGTTTACTGCACGTCTTTACCCGGAACGTACTGTAGCAAACTGAAATAATGTTCATATACTGAAATCTGTATTTTGCAGTCACCTTATAAACACATGATCTATCACAGTTCATCACAAGTAGCTTTTGTTTAAACATAACAATGTGAGCGCCAAGCGAACCAGAACTAAATGTATCATTTTCTTTTCTGTTCCAGACGTAAACAACCAAGTAAACACACCACAGTAACGCAATGCAACATTTGAAACTTAAATGTAACAACATGAGATGTAACAGAAAACCCTTATGTTCTTGACTGGTAAGAAACATCAAAGAATAAACAATTCTTTTAGTGAAAAACCATGAAATGTAAAGTGTCACGTAAGGAAAGTCAGTTTACATCTATGCATTTGGCAGACGCTTTTATCCAAAGATACTCGCATCGCATTGGATGTGCATGTTTCAGTTTTATGAGTTTATGTGCTTTTCCCTGGGAATCAAACCCGAGACCTTGGCACAAGGCCTTTGAGCGCAATTTACATTTCAACTTTCAAAAACTGTACCTTTAACATTATTTCCCCCGGTTTCAAAGACTTAAGTCTAGTCCTGCACTAAAATGTAAACTTGCAGTGACTGATCTTAAAATACATCGGTGCCTTTGTTTTGTCTCAGGATGCACCAGTAATGTTTTTTTCTAAGCGTGTTTATAAAAATTACTTAAATGTCCTAATTGCGCTATGGCCTAATCCTGGCTTAGTCGAAGCCCTGTCTGTGAAACCGGGTCGTACACTGTGAATTATAAGATTACGCTTTCCTGGGAATTAAACCCATGATTTGAGCTACAGGAAACCAACTACATTTTAACATTCAAAAACTGTACATTTAACAGTATCTAACTGTAAAATGATATGAAATGTCCCATTAGATCTATTACAGAAAGCCTACCTAACTACCTATTAACAGGCTTTTGCTGTATGATTTTTATAGCATTAAAAGTACAATTTGTCTCACTTTATATTAAGTTGCCTTGCCTACTATGCGTTTACGTTTTAAATGAATCATTTAATACAGTGATTTATTGTGTACATACAAGTTTTTACATTGTACTTACATTTTAAAAAATATCTTTACGTAATTACATCTGTTAATCATTTCTGTAATTATATTTATAGTTACACTGTTGACCCATCCCGTACACATTAACCCTAACCTCACCCGTATCCCACCTCAATGGCAAAAAAAAGTGTTTTGCAATACTACAGTAAGTGCATTGTACTTAAAAAAAAATAAAAAAAATAAGTAAAATCCCACCTAATATTTGACCCTAACATAATGCCAAAAATCATTAGGGTGTTAAGTTAAGATCATGTTCCATGAAGATATTTTGTAAATTTTCTACCGTAAATATACCATATCTCTCATTTTCTTAAAATTTTATTTTGTCTAGATAATTACTTATTTTTGTATTTTAGTTATGATTTTTACTGTATATTCTTGTACCAGTATTTTACTTTTTACTCCCTTTTCTTTGTAGATGTGTATATGTGTGGAAAATTCTTTGTTTTTGTTTTTAGGGTGACTCATTCTGTCAAGGGTCTACAAAACAGCCTTTCTGGCTAATTCTGGCACATTTACTGTCATGTTTATCAATGTGCATTGTAAACAAATAAACTAAACTAAAAAAATAATAATAATTTTTAATTAGTAAAATGGACAGCTAAGAACTTCATTTGGACAACTTTAAAGGCGATTTTTTTTTCTAAAAAGTTTTTTTTATATATATTTTTTTTCACCCTTAGATTCCAAATGTTCATTTAGTTCTCGGCCAAATACTGTCCTGTCAGCTTATTTATTCAGATTTCAGATGTTGTATAAATCTCAATTTCAAACCACTGACCCTTATGACCCTTATGTTTTGTGGTCCCGGGTCATATGAAGTGGAACTGAATCTGTATGTACAGTCCATGTTTCAGAACTCGTTATACTCAGATATTCACTGTCTGTTTTGTGTTCAATATAATTCATTCTGTGTGAGGTCTGTAATACCCGGAGCGATTTACCCCTTAGTTTACTCGTTCACCTCCCTGCCGGTTTCTTGCTGGACGTGTTTTTGGGCTGTGATCGATTTGATGTGATCGATCGCTCCGGACAGAGAAGATGAAGTCGTGACAGCGCTGACTATCCGGAACCGTGACGTCAAAGGCGAGTCCGAGAAACCTTGACTAACGTTTCTCATTTGAATAAAATCCTCGGCTCGCTTTATGTAACTTTCATGCTTCTTAATTCGGTTTCTCTCGTCGCGAGCGGGCCGCACCCCTTCCAGCGGACCACGCCCGTCTGCGCTGATGATGTCAGCCCGTGATGTCATCGGGAGACCGCCGCGGGCACGCCGGCGTGACGTCGCTTTGGCGCGGGTCTCGGCGGAGCCGCGGGGCAGCTGCGTCCTCGGGGCTCCGCGAGCGAAAGCAGGCGCAATCTGGCTAATTCAAACAATCTGAGCCACGACGAGCGCCGCTGTTTTTGGCCCCGCGCTCCGTTTGTAATGGGCTCCCTGGACAGATTCATGTGTTGGGATTCGGCCCCGCAGTCGGTGATGAAACACGGCTGAAGTGATATTTGTGAGGAATGCGAGCGAGAGGTCAGCGTCCCGGAGAGAAAGAGAGAGAGAACGAGATGGAATTTCCCTCTTCGCTCCGCCATCAGCAGCGTCAGCGATGAGTTTCCCAGGAGTACAGCACAGATTACACTAACACTCACCATCCGCACCAGAAACTAACCGCACACACTCTCTCGCTGTGCGTTTAGGACGGGGTGTTCTCCCTCGGTTAGAGTCTTTGGCTCATCTTTTCCTCACAGGTCTTTTCACATTCTATTATTTATTGTAGTATGATTTGGCTCTGAACCGTGGTATGTTTGCATCATCAGTTCTACGGCAACTGTAGCTGCATAACGACTTGGGAAAGAACGAGTTTACATGTTTGTCCCTTTGGATTAGGCGTCTAAACTCTACACACACAACGCAACTTGTTTGTCTGCCACGGATGATTCACGACAGATCTGAAGCGAGGTCGTCGCAAGAGTTTAGTTGTCAGTTTTCGGGGCATAACCTTTATCCAATGCATCGCGTTCACACTAGTCAACCAAACTTTAGTCGATCGCAAGAGGAAGGCGTCCAGATTTTAATTCATCAATTGGTCATAGAAAAATAAAAGCTTTGTTTGGAAAAGAAATAATAGGAAAAAAGAAACATGGTCCATAATTATGTTTAATTTTGCAATCCCGTCGCCTTATTTTCCACTAATGTAAGAATATTTCGTGAGTCATTCCACTACACGTAGATTCTCGTTTCTTTTGTCAAATCTTTACTTGCATCTCACCGATTTTCGCAGAGGTTTATAAACATTTCTTTCTTTCGTTTACTTTTATATCGTGTATTCGCATCTGTTGCACTAGTAAAGCAGAAAAACGCTGTAGGAGAGATACGTTTTTATTTGCACGTCGGATTCGGTTTAACAGTTTCCGCTTGTTAGATATTGGTAACGCACGTCAAGTTTATTCATAGCATATATTCAAGCATATTTTTTTTATGTCAAAAATAGCCTTAATTGACTGGAACGTCAGGAGAAGACATGAAGATTTTAGACACGAGATTGACTCTGTCCAGCACACACTGGTAAATATGTGACCCTTGACCTTAAAACCAGTCATAAGGGTCAATTTTTTTGAAATTGAGATTTATACATAATTTGAAAGCTGAATAAATAAGCTACATCCATGATGTGTGGTTTGTTAGGATAAGACGATATTTGGTCGAGATACAACTATTTGAAAACTAAAAATCTGAGGGTGCAAAAAAAATCTAAATATTGAGAAAATCACCTTTAAAGTTGTGCAAATGAACTTCTTAGCAATGCATTTTACGAATCAAAAATTAGGTTTTGAAATATTTACGGTGGGAAATTTACAGAACATGATCTTTACTTAATATCCTAATGATTTTTGGCATAAACAAAAAAATTGATAATTTTGACCCATACACATGTTCCTGTGATACTTAAGACTGGTTTTGCGGTCCAGGGTCACATATGGTCACGCATTAAACTCACATCACAAACATGTGACTGGTCAACTAATGGCTTAAATGAATGATTAGTTGTTGATTATGAAAATCTTTGGTCGTGCAGCCCTAGTTCATACCAATTTCAGCAACGATCCTCACCATCTTTGAATTTCGAGAAATGACTTCACACAAACCAAATGAGCTGAAGTCTGGCATCAAACTGGACCTCGTATTCCCTAAGTCATTCTGTTGTCCAGCAGATGAGGCAAGACAAATGAACGAGTCCCAAATATCTCAGATCTCAGAGCAGAAGCATGTAATCTGACTGATTTACAGGAACTCGGGCCGAGAGTTCAGTTTAGTACGAGTGAGGAATATCAGCGTAACTCGAAGAAAGCATCAGATGAAATCCATGGACACATTCGGTATTTTCCCTCATCATCTCGGCGGTTTGGAGGAACGTTTTATGGAAGTGTATTCGGGGTCCCGCGTTCACAGCGCCTGTGGCCCTCGTTGGACCCGTTGGCTTCATCCCAAACAACTTTTCTGGCATTGTTGCCGTAAAGAGACTGTATATCACTGGCGCCAGGAGAGAGCGAGAGCGAGAGATTTGGGGTTTAAGCCGTAGCGCTGGAAACCTACAAAGTGTTAACTTTTGGAAAAGGGCCCGGAGAGAGAGGGACTGGGGTGGAGGAATAGAAAAACATGAGAGATTGAGTGCAGCGAGAGAGAAAGATGCCAGAACGCGTAACCTCAAAGTCCCGCCCGCTCCCAGACGTCACGCTCTGAGACAGAACCGCGAACGCCAGAGCTCGTGACACAACTCAGAACACATGATGACAGCCTGTAAAAATGAGCCGTGATGCGACACCTCGTCTCCAAAATATCACGCAATGCGTCATTACACAAATAACCCATCGTGCACGAGAAGAGCTCTGATATCACTGGGTGCCAGCGTAGAGTTCGATTCTGTTTACATTAGAGAGAAAAACAGCTTCTTTACCACCAGATTTATCCTCGTGCTGTTGAATCTTTTTGTCAACTTGTTTTCTTCTGTTTCTTTTTGGAACTGGCTGGTTGTAGGCATCGTATGCAAATCGGTTTTTGAGCAAAAAACATTCTTTGTGGATCATTTTGGCAAGATTCACTCAAAAACAGCTTAAGCTCAGTTTAATAAGTTCCAAAAAGAAATACAAAACCAATGCTAATTGAAAGAAAACAAGCTGCAGGCCAGTCATTTTTGACCGGAAACGCCACGAATGTAAAACGATCACACGTTTTGGGAAGTTCTACACTGTGTGAGCAAAGTCCAACGTGATGACGTTAATTAGTTTTTCGGGGGAAATCTCTCCAGGTCAAAATGACACTACATGACACCGCTAGAACTGTTTGCAAAAATCAAGATCTTCATGACGATCGGGTGTTGTGGAAGTTGTTGTTTTTTTGTTTTCATCATCCTCCATGTGATCCGCCAAGTCTTGATTAAAAGAATCAATCATATCTGCTGCACCAGTGCTGTAAGGACGAAGCACGCGCTCTGATGAACGGTAACGGAGCTGGACACTTCACTAACGGTGATGCACTAGAGCTGCTTGACAAACTCCACTAATGAGTGTGATCTGAAGGATTTGTGTTTGTGCTCGGACGGATGATTCCCTCCCCGTGTGTTGTGAATAATCCTGTTTTTGTGTGTTTAGGGACTGAAATCTCTTTCTTCACGCTGTCAGGCGAAGTTATAACATAATGTAAGTGCTCCCCGCAGATCAGCTCCAGATGTTTGAGGTGGGGCCGCGTGACGGCGATGAACTCTCGCTCTAGACGTCACTTTTCCTTCCTAAAAGCAGATACTAGAGAAGGTTTGACTCAGTTCAGCCTGCTTTGTGATGCACGGCGAACAAAAAGATGACGCGTGAAGATCGGTTCGCGTAAGAGCGATTTTTCTGAGCGATTTCAGATCTCGCTCCGTTGCTCTCGTCCGCAGGAATGGTTTGCATTAAATGTTAAAGCACACCAGAGAACTCCGCTTTCGATCAATCGCTCGCAGGCCGCTGCCAAACCGAGTCATTAACCCTGTATTAATTTTGGCAGTTTCTGTGGCCACATTCTGATCGCTGTGGTTTCTAAAGAAATGTTTACCAAACAGAGCGCAGAGCTCCGGGCCTCAGCGCTGACGTCAGGAGCTCTCGCCCGGCGCTGAGATGGAATCGCTCGGTGCAGGGAATGACTTTCGTTCATTAACATTTGTGCATCTGACAGAAGCTTTTATTCAAAGCGGCTCACGTTGCATTCAAGGTACACGTCTACATTTTTTTATTCGCTCATGCATTCCCTAGGAATCGAACCATTGACCTTGGCGTTGCCAGCGCCATGCGCTACTGTTTGAGCTGCAGAAAAGATGTGTGGAACACAAAGGAGGTGTTGCTTTTCTGTACAATGTAAGGATCTGCATTTTTGACGTGGAGAAACAAGTCTTGATGTGCCAAGTTTGAATCTGGGTGAATGAGATTTGAAGGCTGTAGATGGAAGATTTTCATTCAATAAACGGACAGTTTTTTTTTGTTTGTTTTTTTAAACTTCAAAAGGTTTGATATATACTTAAAGGAGACGTTAACGTCCAGAACAAAAATTTACAGATAATGTACTCACCCCCTTGTCATCCAAGATGTTCATGTCTTTCTTTCTTCAGTCGTAAAGAAAAATGTTCTTTGTGTAAATCATTTCAGGACTATAGTGGACTTCTATGGTGCCCCCGAGTTTGAACGTCCAAAATGCAGTTTAAATGCAGCTTCAAAAAGCCAAGGAATAAGGGTCTTATCTAGCATAACGATCGGTTGTTAAATATTTTAAATACTTTTTAACCTCAAACGCTCGTCTTGTCTAGCTCTGCGTGTGCTCTGTGTAATCCGGGTCAATACAGTTAGGGTACGTCAAAAAACTCCCACCTCATTTTCTCCTTCAACTTCAAAATCGTCCTACATCGCTGCAGAAGCACCGACCCAGTGTTTACAAAGTGAACATGCAGAGAAGGTCAAACGCTCTTTACAAAAAAAGGTAAAACAGCGATGTAGGACGATTCTGAACTTGAAGAAGAAAATGAGATGGGAGTTTTTTGACGTACCCTAACTATCATGAACCGGAATACACAGAGTTTGAGGTTAAGAAGTATATAAATTGTCATTTTTTTTAGAAAATAAAAATCGTTTCGCCTGATAAGACCTTTCTTCCTCGGCTGGGATCGTTTAGAGCCTTTTAAAGCTGCATTTAAACTACATTTTGGAAGTTCAAACTCGGGGACACCATAGAAGTCCACTATATTCCTGAAATGATTTACACAAAGAACGATTTTGTTTACGACTGAAGAAAGAAAGACATGAACATCTTGGATGACAATGGGTTGAGTAAATTATATGTACATTTTGTTCTGGAAGTGTTTCCAATGTTCCCCAAAAAAACTAGTTAACGTTAACTTGGACTAAAACTTACTGACTTTACTAACTTCCCAAAATATGTGACTATTTTACACTGTGGCACTTCCAGTGAAAAATGACTGGCCTGCAGCTTGTTCTCTTCAATTAGCATTGGTTTTGTATTTCTTTTTGGAACTTATTAAACTGAGCTTAAGCTGTTTTTGAGTGAATCTTGCCAAACTCATTCACAAAGAATGTTTGTTTGCAAAAACTGATTTTTCCAATTTTCCAATAATGTTGAATATTTACATTTTCATTCAGTTAACAAAATAGTTTTAAAACTAGTTTTCAAACTCTGTTTGCATTTTAATTTGCGATAATAACTGTTGCATTCACGCCAATTACAATAGCAAAGTCCACACTGCAACTGTAACAATAATGAGAAACAATGTCAGTTTCAAAGCTTTTAATTTTGCCAGCACTGACAGCCAATCAGAATCCGCCGACTTTAATGAGCTTGAGCATTTAAAGCGCCAAAACTGCAGCTGAATATTATTATCCGCTGATGTGGACACTGATAGTTATCATTTGGCTTTTGTGGTATTTTACGGTTTTATTTTGTCTGTTTTTCTGCATACATTCAGCTAAACGCCATTTATTTTCCACCGAAGAAAGAAAGTCACACAGGTTGGGAAAGAATAGAATGAGTTATGCTATTAAATTTACCATTGGTTCTAGGATTTCTAGACCCGTTTGAATGTGGAAAACATTTTTTGTCGTGAGGTTTAAGCTTTCGCTCTGACCTTTGGTTATTGTTTTAACATGAAGGTGAAATCTGGATTTATTGGAAGTCTGTCGGTCGTCGGGGTTATAAATCATAACTAAGACAAACCAGGGCTCACTGTCATTACAGTTACTTGAGCTCCAGCGCTTTAAATACCACCGCTTCCCTCTTGGGGGAATCCTGAGAAATATCATCAGCTGAAATATAAGACACGTGTCCAAACAACGAGCGCAAATCACATTTTCTGAACACACACGCCACCTGGGCTTTAGCACCTAAAGGTGTGATGTTTGTGTGCTCGTCTAATTAGAGCTGATAGCAGAACAGCCGTGAATCACATTGTTTATTCTTTTTCTGACAGAGTCGTGACCCTGCGGTTCGCCTCCATTCAAACCAGCTGTGAGTCGAGAGGAAAACAAAGAGGCCGGCGTTTTCAGGACTTTCAGACTGGCGCTCGGAGAGATCCTACCTTCACGTGAAGATTGTTTTGAGTATTAAAATGAGATTCGGCACCATTCTAGAGCAGAACTGAACGAACATCCCAAAACGATTCCACAATGCGCTGCAATGAGCTTCATGAAAGAAGTGCGTCAAAGATGGCGTCAGTTGGAAATATAATTCTAATCCTGCTTCAATTAAATTATTGCTAAGATGTGAAGTATGTAGAATGGCACACTTAAGTGTCAGATCAGGTTTCTATAGCGCTGGCATCATACAGATTGTTTCAAAGCAGCTTCACAGTTGTTTCAATTATGAAACAAGCAGCGCTATAGAAGACCATAGAGTCGTTTGTCGAGTCGTTACAATAAACGTTAAGATTTATGAATATTGTCTTTTAAACCTCAGTTGATCAAATCAAAGCGGACCGTACAAGTATGTTTTTGGCCTTCGTGAAGATGCAGCATTAGCACACATTTGTTTCAGTCATGTTGTTTAGCAGTGATCTTTATGACTGTGGTGTTATATGTCTCTGTGATGTCATCGAAACCAGATTTAAACAACCAAGAATTATTGGCATCTAAATTAATGAGCTTTTCAACAACCGAGATGAACTCGGTCACATCTAATGGCGTCCCTGAATCAATCTGACGTCAAAGCAAACCAGAGCGAAGAATGCTGGCGGCGCTCACGTCTGTCACTCTCTTTTCCTCGCTTTATTTCCTTCGCTCGTTTCCCTGCGCCGTTTCCTGGACTCGGAATGTAAATATGACTCGCGTCTCTAGGCAGCCGGCGCGTTTGACGCCGGGTGATGGATTTTTAAGAACATGCTGAGAGAGGCGTTTGCTGTGATTACCGCTGCATACATGGATCATAAAACACAAGCACATGGAATATTTGAGTGGTGCGTTTCGCTTTTGTCCTCCCACGTCCCCTCAGGAAATCAGCACATGATGAACATGCTAAAGCAGAGCTCAGATTGTGAGAATGAGGATGATGTTATCGGGGTGGTGTTGTGTCATCAGTAAAGATCTTGTAGGTTTCTATCATGTTTCTATGAGCTGATTTGGTGGGGGTTTTTTTATAACACATCACAACCTCAAGTGCTGCATTACGTCTTGTGTTCGGAGAAGATTAAATGCAAGATAATGTTATCACATTGGACTAAAACTCACTGATTTTGCTCTCAGTGTATAACAGGGTTACATTTTTTGTATTTTTTTTTTGTACTTTGTGCATCCTACAGAACAATTAGTTACTAACTCAGTTACCAAATCTTGGATTTAATCTTTTTGTCAACTTGTTTTCTTCCAATTAGCACAGGTTTGTATTTCTTTCTGGAACTGATTGATCATAGTCCACGTTGATCTGAGCTCGTCCACCAGTTTCTAAATAAACATTGCCAGAAATATCCACAAATGCTGCTTTTTCACTCAAAATCTGAAGTGCATGAGCTCAGATCAGTTGCCGGGTTTCCATCCAAAGTGGCAAATTTACTTGGAATATCGCTTTAAACATTTGCAAATAAGCACTGTTTCCATCAAACGAGTCAAAGAGAACAAAGCATCACTCCCTGATAAACTGGCACTAAATATAACTAAGAAAAGTAGGAGAAGCCGCTGAATATAATCATTTTTGCATATAATAAATTACTTGCGATTCAGAGAGAGCAGAGAAAACAATACACGTGGTCAATTGTTTTCGGAGGCGGATGTCAGCTGTTTGGGAACGCAGTCTTGTAAAATAGTTCTTTGAGGCAATTATACAAAAATACTTTGTTATACAAAGTTACTACCTAGTTACTAGCTATCGCGTCCCATAACACAGTCAGATGGCTTTTTGGTGCGTGTGGAGGATTTAATTCGAAAAATGCATTTCCATCTCCTATTATTCGCATTAACCAGGGTTCCCACGGGTCCTTGAAATCCTTGAAAGTTTGTGAATCTGAAAAAAAAAATTCAAAAATTTTTGGAAAGTTTTTGAAAATAAACACATTTAGATACAGATCCCTGAAAGTGCTAGAATTTATTTTGTGCAAGAAGTTTTCTGTAAAAAATTCCATATTATTCCCTCCGGGCCGGCTAATGTGTTATTTCGCCAACAATTTGTGGCCTATGCGTACTAGCTTGCTTGATTTACGTTAGTTAGTGTGACTATACATCCTTATTTCCCTGGACATGTCCTCTTTTTGGACCTAAAAAATGCATCCTGGGATTTCTAAATTGCCCAAAATGTCCGGGATTCAGCTTTTGCTTTCTATAGTCGCCATTCATTGTGTGTGTTTTTGTATTAAAGCCCTTCGCGGGACTGTTTTATTGTTCCTGCTCCATTACCAATACCGCCTGCTCACACAATTATTCAAATATTGCACAGAATTTTCACACATCAGGGAGCCACGATCGTATGCAAAGTATTTAAATCTCTTTTAATTGAGCGGCTGTTCACTTTCACTTTCAATTTCGAGATCACACACACTCTGTATAAAGGCAGCACATCTTACAAGATCAGATATGAGCACATTATCCTCCAGCATGATTTGTCAGTCATCTCTCCTTACTCTTGTCTTGACCCATGATCAGTAAAATCTGATTCCTGCAGCTTGTGTTGGATTCAGGGTTGCCAAATCTGCCTTTTTTTGCACGGAATTGGGCTGATTATAAACCGTTGTGAAGGGCTGATTTTCTCCCGTGGGTTAAATCTTGCATAAATTACATTTGACTGAAATGCTTGTATTGAAATATTTTGCATTCCACCTGTGAGGAGACTTTGCAAGATGTTAAGTTTTGTGATGGCCAGTGGTAGGAAGCCTTTTAGCTGTGTTTATGATCAGTCTGCACAAGGGTGACTGTTAAATATACATTTTAGGTATGGAAATGAAATATTTTGAGTTTTGATATGGGATATGGTCATTGCGCTACTTTGGGGGCTTTTAATTGTAATAATTAAGATTACAAAGAATGGCATGCCAGAGACCCAAAGGACCATCACTTGGCCAGATGCAGAGTCAAATATTCTTCAGTTTTATGCAAAACAGAAATACGACAAATGGAATATCAGATCTCTGTCATATGTCCAAAAATAAATGCAAAAGTGCTTTTTTACATAGTTATGTTTGACATATGAAAACCGTATCAATGTATCTTACAAGGTAACACGACGTAACCTTGCTCTCATCTGAAATGTGTCCCCACATTAAGTCCTTGAATATGAGGGTGTTGGACCTGGAAAGTCCTTGAAAGGTCCTTGAACTTGAAGTTAACCAAGGTGTGGGAATCCTAATTAAGGCAACAATTCAAAAACCACCTCAAGCGAGCGTAAAAACTTGTTTTGCAAATGAACAGATTTTCTTTTTTAATTTTGGTGTTTCCATCAGTGGTTTCTGATGCGATACTCCAAAATACGCATTAAAACAGGGTGATGGAAACATAGCTAATGAGGCCTACGATCAATCAGTTTGATTCAGTGTTTTCAATTCAGTGTTTGTTCAGAATTTGGCTTTGTGATCTGTTCAATGATGAAACTCCACAGAGACGGAGGTGTTTTAGTTTTTAATTCTGATAGAATCCAATGATGCAAAAGTGGTTTGTTTCCAGCAGTGGAATGAAAAACGCTTCGTCCGCCTGTGATTATTCTCTAAAGACCCGGTGAAAAAAGTGCTCGTCAAATGCTGTTGCCATAACTCCAGTTCTGACATGCACATTATTTCAGTGCTTTCCAGTGTTTTTTTGGCTGTTGCCAGGCCATATGCAAACAGACTATACAATTACAATTCTTCAGACCTGCCATCAGCTCTAAATGCTGAACACAGTCGATTGGCTGCTGAACACGAGCCGCAGCGCCCCCTAAGTTTCCCATCTGAGAGATAAACCTGTGTGTGTGTGTGTGTGTGTGTGCACCTGGTATTTATCACATTATGGAGACCAAATGTCCCCACAAGGATAGTCGTACCAGTAAATTTGGACCCTGTGGGGACATTTTTTAGGTCCCAATGAGGAAACAGGCTTATAAATCATACAGAATGAGGG